>PISX010001678.1:0-34034 GCA_004024625.1 Mellivora capensis | reverse complement strand
GGGGGCTGTTTCTCCCTCTACAGGGAAGTGACTGCCGATCCCAGAGTGGCAACGTGGCCCAAAGCCAACACCCCGTCTTACACACAAGGACACCGACTCCTGCCACCTCTGCGGGAGATCATGCAGCCATACCCCTGCCTCCTGGAGGGCAGTCAGCAGAGGGGACTCTAAGGCCCTCCTGTCCTTTGGAGCGTCCTCAGCACTGTCCCAGGCCCACGGGGAGCAAGCACCCCCTCGGTGAAAGCTCGGTCCCCTGCCACAGCGCCTTCACAAACCCTGGGCCTGACCTTTGCTCGGGCTGCTCAGTGCGGAGATTATCTTATCTCCAGGTGGACTGTGAGCAACGCAGGGGCAAGGCCCCCAGCTACCCTCACCCACCCTCTCCCACGGTGAAGAAAGCCCCCGTTCGCCGGCAGACGGACTGACCGCCCACGTCCTCCTTGATTACCTCTAGCCCCAGAGGCAATTCCAAAGCTTAAGGCCCGGGGACCCTGGGCCAGAGTGAAGGCCCGAAGTGGGAGAGGGAGGCCAGAGGCGCCGACGGGGTCACTTGGGGCGGGCGTGAAGGAGGGAGCCAGTACCTGGCCCTCCAGGGCCTCCCCATCAGCCAGGCCCCAGAGCCACTTCCTGTCAGTCCTTCAGCTAAACAGGGTGCCCACTTGGGGGCACTTCGCGTCCTCTCGGGTACCCCGACCAGGGGTGAGAGTCCCAATGCAGGACCCAACTCCGTCCCTGCAAGAAGACACTTGTTCTGAAAGCCGAAGCCGGGACCCAGGCCGGCCAAGCTCCGGCGGACGGAGGGACCCCCATGAAAACAACTCTGGGGACAGTCTGCAGGGACACAGCCCTGCCCCGTCCCTCAGGCAGCCCCAGTCTCCTGCGGGCTGCCTGCCCAGCAGGGCCACCGTCCTCTGCGAGACCCCCGAGCGCCAAGGCACCCCCACAGCCCTCAGGAGAGACCCGCCCGGCTCCTTGCAGACACGGAGAACCCGGGTCCCGGGCTAGCCTGGGGAAGACGACGTGTGGAGGGGTGGGGGGTCTGGAAGCCGGACTGCTGCCCGTGCCCCTCTGCACCCCCACGTGGGTGACCCTGGCAAGGGACTCCCCACTCCTGTGCCTCAGCTCCCCCCCAGGGACCCCAGGGGCACACCTGCCCACGCCAAGTCCGGGAGCCAGGCTCGCGCGCTCGGAGCCTGCGCTGCTGCGGTCATGCCCGGGGCACTGAGGAGGGTCCCGGGCAGACTGCAGAGGTTAGGGGTGGGGCGCCTCGCTACCTCAGATCCCAGGGGCCGCTGCCCACGTCGGAGCCTCCGTCCTCGTCCTTGTCGGGGGCCGGGGCCGGCGCGGGCGCGTCTCCCGCGGGGCCCACGTCCCGCACCTCTTCCGCCGCCGCGGACCCGCCGCCGCCCTGGCTCGAGGGCCGTGAACCCGTCCTCCGGCGCCGGGAGCCGCCCGCGCCGCCGCGGTCGCCCATGGCCTCAGCCCGCACCCGGTCCGAGGAGTGTCGTGGCCCGCCGGGCTCGCAGCACTCAAGGCCCGCGGCTCCGCCTCCAAACCCTCCGCCAACCGCCGCCACCGCCCCCTGCCGGACGCCGTAGCCCGCGCGCTGGCCCCGGCCGCCAATCAGCGCGCGCCCTGCGGGCCGTCCAGGGACCGCGGGCACGTCGCTCCGGGAGCCCCTAACTGGTCAACCGCCGGGGCGCGCGCCCATTTGTAGTCCGCGGGCGCGCGGGGCACCCTGGGAGTCGTGGTCGCTCCGCGCGAGGCACCCTGGGAGTCGTGGTCGCCCCGCGCGAGGCACCCTGGGAGTCGTGGTCGCCCCGCGCGGGGCACTCTGGGAGCCGCGGTCGCTGGCTACACCCGAGAGCGCGGCTGCGGCCGGGCGGCCCGAGGCGGACCTTGTTCCCCGCGGGCCTGTGCGTCTCCACGGAACGCGCCAGGCCTCCTGGCAGCGCCGAGCCTCTCCCCACCGCTCCCTGCTGCTCCTTCCGCTCTGCCAAAGCGGGGTTTCGCCGCTGCTCGGCGAGGCGCGGAGTGCGGGGTGTGGATTACTCACGAAGGGCCCCGCGGCCCCGGGACGCCCGCCCGCCGACTGACTCCTCGTGGAGGTGCCCGGCGGGGATAGGGAAGGTGTAGCCCCCAACTCCCATCCCCGAGTGGCCAGGCCCTGCCCCCCGCCCGCCCGCCCCGGTCCGCAGACTTGCCGGGCCTCCCGCGTTTCCGCCAGGGCGTGGGGAGCCTGGGGAGCCGGATCGCGGGGACCCAGGGGCTTCCGTGTCCTTGACTCTCCTCTCTGCACGGGGCGTGTAGTGGGAACGTCTAGGATTTCCGGAGCGGGGTTCACCGGGGGCTCAGGCCGGGTTTACCCAGCAGCAAAACCCATTAGCCATTCACTCCTAAGTTGAGCAAGGCCGCGAGGAGTGCCTGTCTAGAAGCAAAATAAACCGAGAGGGAGGTTCAGCCCAAGGCTAGCAGCCTCTCCCGGTGCCCTGGCCACTGCCTTCCCGCTGGGCTCATCCGTGTTCCACCGCCTTCACCACAGTGCTGGGCCCCCTGGTGCCACTGGGCCATCTGGGATTGATACCAGCCTGGCATCCCTACCTGGCAGGCTGGGGCTACCTGGCAGGTGTCTTTGAGTCACCTGCCAAAGGGGCTGCCCTGATTGGGCAGGAGAGCCCCTCCCCCGTGATTATGCAGCCCGACCTGGGTGAGTCAGTTTCAGCCTCGTCTCCTATCCAGTCTTTCAGAACTCGCCCCTGTTCACTGGCTGGCCTGGGCCAGGCAGAGCGAGGCCTTTCTGAATACTGATCCCAAGGGAGGGCGAACAAAGAAGAGCCTGCAGCGTAGGAGTGAGCCCCGGGAGCTCTGCCACACGCGCCCACGAGTCTCTGCGTGCCTTTTGGCTGTGCCATCCTCCCAATACAGAGCCAAGAACTACAGGGCCCGCCCAGGCTGTCGGAGAAGATTGATGACTCAGGCTCCCAGTAGGCTTGGAGAGGTGGGGTGCAGTAGTCATAAAGGGTGAAGAGTCATGTTGGAAGCGGCCGCCTGCATCCACGTCTGGCTCCAAGCCATTGGCAGGCCTGTGTCAGCAGGAGCGAAGTGACCAGAGTGGACGAGGGAGCCCCAGGGAGGACCAGTCCAAGGGGGCCCTGGAGCAGAGCTCAAGGAGAGCAGGACAGCGGGTTAATAGGCGGGCACGGGCTGTGAGAGCAGTAATGAGGACAAGCCTCAGAACCTGGAGTGGGAGAAGGGCCCGGAGGGAGGCAGGGAGGCCAGTGTAAGGCGGGGGCACGTGGGGGCCTTGGGAGGGGGAGGGGGTCAGCACTGGAGCTTCATACGACACCCATAGCACCAGTTACCTCAGGGTCCGGGGGAAAATGAGGCCCAGGGTGCCGGGGGAGAGGGGGAAAGGTCAAGGTAGGTGGGGTTGCTTGGTGACAAAGGGGTACAAGAGGGTTGTGGAAGAAAGCTCAGTGGGGATTTCCCGGCCAGGGGCAGCAACTGATTAGGGGACCAGAGGCCAGGAGCCTTACAGGCCTGGCTGGAAGAGATCCAGAGCTTAGAAGCTCAGCCTGTGGCAGGCCACTGAGGCCCATGAAGGGTCTGGCCCACTGGGACACATGGGACATGGTGGTCAGCTGTCAGGGCCGCCCGTTCTCTGGGATGTGAAGTCCTGTCTGGGGAAATCTGTGGAGATTGAGGGTTGGACTTTCTCCAGGCCTCAGGGAGGCGGTTTCCCTTCTTCCACCCCATCGCCTCTCAGACTCCTGGAGAAGCAGAGACAGCGCGTCTAGACCCAGAAGCTGGGGAGGAAGGAGCATTCCTCACCCACGTGTGATGGCTGGTGTAGGATGGATGGGGTATTGGGGAAGGGCTTGTGTCAAAGGCAGGCCTTGGATAAGCTGTTCTCCCAGAAGCTGATTTTTCATATGCAAATTGAGCTCTGAAGCCCACCCCAGCCCCGGGACTGTGAAAGTCAAGGATCCCTGAGCAGGAGGATCCGCACACTGACCTCTCCCAATACCACGGGCTTTCACTCCTGAAGTTTTTACTGCGGACAGTGCTCCCCAGAAGAGGGCCTCCCCTCCATGTGAGCCCCGCCCTAAGCACCCTACAGGCCAACTTCCTGCAGGTCAGGCTCCCCTGCTGTCCATCCCGATGAAGTCTGGGCAGGCCTTTCTCCTGCCAGGGTTCACACGGCTGGCCCTGGGATCACTTGGTTCAACTGCATGACTCCAAAGACTTTGGGCCTCTGGCTCATGCCTGTCTACCTGGGTATCAGGAGGCATTGCAGGAGCAGGGGTCCCTGTCCTTGGGCTGTCCCTGACCAGCACAGTCCTTCCCCTCATCTCAGTTTGATTCATCCTGTCTAAGGCTCAAGGCCTGTGGGTGGCTGTGGAAGCCTCTGTGGCCCACCCAGAAGCAGCACGGGTCAGCTGTCCACGGAGGCCTCCTGAGACAGTGAGGTGTTAGGGCGTGGCCAGCCCACAGCAGCAAGGGGCTGCTCTCCCTACTGGCCCCCTTTCCTCCACTGGCACTGAGGAGGGTTTGTTGTGGGGTGTCAGGCCCCAGGGGCTCCTACAGGGAGAGCAGGCCATAAGTCTGCCGGCCCTGCTGTACCTACTCTGAGGACTCCAGATCACTTCCGGGCTGGCCTGACTTCAGGCTGGAGACTCTTAGCTCCCTCAGTTCCAGGCATAGAGCCAATTAACCTGCCATGGGACAAATACCAACTGCTTTGGGGGGGAGTTGTCCCACAGCTTGGCCTGCCAGGCTGGCCCTTCTGGGTGGAAGAAGAGAGCCCTCCTATAAAAGGGGACACTGGTGCGCCCTGACAAAGGCAGTGCCTGGCCCTGGGGCCGCGGGGGCCGGCTGCCATTCCCAGCACTGTACCTGCACCAGCCTTGCCTCTGGAACCCAGCATGACTGGGCAGCCGACCCCCAGACATCCCAGCGCCCCCGTGGCATGAGCCCAGCATTGGATACATCAACCCGACACTCCAAGTTCTATCAAGAGTGGCATTTATTCTCCTCGTGGAGGTGCGGCGCTCCGGGGAGCTGGTGCTATTGTGCTTAGGAAGGAGGTCTGTCCGTCCGTCCGTCTGTCCGGCCGGCCCAGCCCCAAACGGGGGCGGAAGAGGGGCGCGGCCCGAGTAAAAATCCCGGCCTGTTCCGGGTGGGTGGGAGTATGTACAAGGCGGCGGGGCGCAGGCGGGGGTGGGGGCGGGGCAGGCCGGCGGCCGCAACCCCCACCCGAGGGCCCCCGCATCTCGGGCCCTACTCGTAGGATCAGTACAAAATAGGTGCTACCTAAACGTTCCTTCTACCTGAATTCGCTAAGTCGGTTATTGTGCTGCTTAGTTATGGGGGCGGGAGGGGGCCCATGGCTTTCCACGGCGGCGGGGTGTAGGGAGAAGCAGGAGACCCTGGCCGGCCCATGGCCCTCTGGCCTTCTCCTTAGGTAGGTAGACCGGCGTGTGGGGGTAGGGTGGGGCGCCTGTGTGCGCGTGTGCATGCGGATGTGCCCAGCACAGGAGGGCAGGCCCCAGCCTGGGAGCTGTGTGGACCCCGAGGTGTGGTGCACAGGGTTTGGGATGCGGGCCCTGCTGTGCTGGGCCCTCAGTCCACTCCTGCAGGGGCTGCTCGGTAGCAGCTTGGTGCCCACGGGGATGGGGCTGACCAGGTCATACACTCCAGCGCGCACCTTTTGTCTGGCCTGGGGCCCTGGCCCCATACAGCAGAGCCCAGGGTGGCCAGAAGATGGAAGGACTGAGAGTTGGTATGGGTGGCCTGGTCGTGCTGGGCCTTGGGGCCCTGGTGCCACCTGAGCTGAGAACACCAGGTGTGAGTCAAAGGGAGAGCCCAGTTGCACCCAGCAGTGGACCCAGGCTGGGGCAGGGAAGAGGTAAGGGGGATGCAGGGTTGGGTCTAGGGACCAGGCCTTTCTCTGCGTATGCAGCCCTCCTTGGCCCACCCAAACCTGACGGACCCCTGTGGCGAACACGCACCCCTGCAGGTCGCTGCATCCCAGGCTGACTCTGCAGCGGGCCTGGCACAGTAGGTGGGCGATGGATGACTGAAGGAGGGGTCTTGGGGGCAACCACCCCGCCCCTGCCCCTGGAACCATTACACCCGCAGGGCTCTGCCGTGGGGGAGTAGGGAGGAGGAGGGGAAGAAAGTCTGCGCGTCCGGCCCCGCGCAATGTCCCTGATCTAGGGGCCTATGGGGTGGATAGGGCAGGGGGATACCTGATTCTCAGTAACTCTAGAGGCGGCGGCAGCTTCGCATGCAGTGCGCATTATTGCTCTATAGTCGGCATCGGACTAACTAAGAGGGAGAGGGAGCGGGCAGCCCCGGGAAGGGACAGGAGGAGGGTTGGGGCTGCATGCAGTGACGTCACAAAGGCGGCGGCCAATGGGGCGGGCCCTTGGGGCGGGGTCGCCGCCGAGGCTTTGGCATAGACGGGCGAAAGTTGGCAACAGAGGGGGGGCGGGGCCTGGGGCTCGAGGGTAGGGCCCAGGTAGGGGCGGGGTTCAGGGGCGGGGAAAGTGATCCCGGACATCCCGAGCCCCCGGCGTCGGCGGGAAGGATGGGGGCCTCAGCGCCCCTTCCCTGACCCGAGTGCAATCCGTTCATAAATAAAACGTACAAATACAGAAAGAAAGAAACCCGACGCATCCGCAACCCCCCCAGGGGGCTTTACCCGCAAAGCGAATACAGAGAGGTGTGTAATGGGCCGTGCCCAGGCCTGCCTGCCGGGCCCCAGGATCCGTCCTCCAACACCGAATGCCCGGGGACGAGGGAGGGGGCCCCGGGGCAGGGCGGGAGTGGGGTCTGAGGAGGTCGGATAAGTCCATGCGATTCGATATGCGTCATTATTATTCGTTATGAAGGACAGAGCCCGGGAAGCTGGGCTGGAAGAATTCGGATTTGGCTGAGGATGCGAGGCGAGGGCTGGAGAGCGGCTTGGACTGAGGCCCCAGAAAGAACCCGAGGGAGAGGGGTGCCGCCGTCCGCCTCTCTCCCTGATCCCCAACGCGTCTATCACTCCTGGGGTTCAGCAAAGACTGAGGAGTAGGGACGCCTCTGCAGGACCCCCCCTCCTGCTCCTCCCCCGGTCTGCTCCCTGGACGTCTAGGCCGCAGGCCTGGCCCTTGGAAGGCTTGGGAAAGGGGTGGGGAAGACCTGAGTCTCTGCGACGCGATCCAGGGGCGCAGAGGAGGGAGGAGGGGGTGCTGCCCACCTCACCCCACCCCCGTCTTCAGAGACCTAACTCGGAGATGAGGTTCGGTTCTGGGTCTCCTCGACCCTATTGCTGGGAAAAAGCCTGGGGCACCCTGGAGAGGAAGGGAGGGGGTTCGGGGTGGGTCTCCCCTCAGGACCCTATTGCTTGAAGGGGCCGACAAGGCCCCTGGCGGGCGGGGCGGGGCCGGACCCCCTCCCTCTATTGCTGTGAGGAGGGGCCCGCCCTCCGGCCCCTCCGCCCGGGAGCTGGCGGAGACTTCCCTGGGGGCCCGTATTGCTGAGAGCCGACCCGGCTGGGCTGGCGGAGGCGCCGCCGCCCTAGGCCTGCACGGGACTGAGCTGCGGCGAAGCGGCGGGCGCCTGGGCCGCGGGGCCGCCCCCGCCAGCGCCGCCTTTGAAGCATGCAGACTCGTAGTGCTTGTTGAGATAGGACTTGAGCGCGAAGCTCTTCTTGCAGCGCTTGCACTGGAAGTGCTTGAAGGCCGAGTGCGTCTGCATGTGCGCGCGCAGGTTGGAGCGGTCGGCGAAGGCCTTGCCGCAGTGCGCGCAGCCGAAGGGCTTCTCTCCTGTGTGGGAGCGCATGTGGCCTTGCAGCAGCCAGGGCCTCGAGAAGGCCTTGCCGCACACGCCGCACTTGTGGCGCAGGTCGTGCGTGAGCAGGTGCATGGCCATGGCCGGCATGGACACGTACACCTTGCCGCACGTCGGGCACCGCCGCGCCAGCTGACTGTCCAGGCTGCGGTGCGTCTGCTTGTGACGGCTCAGGTTCGACGACGTGGCGTACGTTTTCCCGCACTCGCCGCAAGCGTGCCGGCCCCCTGCGCCGCCAGCCCCGGGCCCCGCGCGCGCCTCCGTGCTCACCCCCGCGCGCGCGCCGCCCCGGCCCCCGGCCCCCGACCCCGCGCCGCGCGCACCCGCCCCGGCCCCGCCTCCGCCGTCGCAGTCGGGAGCTGCCGCGGAGGCCGTGGAGGGAGCCGCGGCGTTGGCGGCCTTACGGCGCGAGCGCCCGTCGGTGATGAAGAAGGCGTCAGCCGCGTAGCCCTCGCTGACCGCCGCGTCGCCGTTGATGTAGCCGCCCGCGGCCGTGGCCAGCTCTGGGCGCGGGGTGGGAGGCGGTGCCGAGCCCGCGGCCGCCGGGCCCAGTTCTCCACGCACGGCCGCAGCGTACATGGGCTCTGGGGACGGCCCTTTGAGCAAGGCCGCCTCGGCATCGCCATCGTAGACAGAGGCGGGCCCCGCGTAGTCGTTGAGGTATCCTGAGGGCCGAGGCGGACAAGCAGACAGAGGGAGGGGGAGCCGGGCAGCGGGCGAGACACACACGGGAAGGCGGCGGGCGACACGGGGTCCGGGAAGAAGGGAACAAGAAAAAGGACAAAGGAGAAGGAGCCGGGGGACGGCGGGGCAAGGAGGATGGCGGAGGCAGGGAGGAGAAGAGAAGAGAGGACAGATGAGACTGGGCCGGGCCCCGGCTCCGCCCCCGCCGCCCGCCCCACCCTCGCAGGGGGAGGAAAGAGGCGCATCCTCGGGCGCGGCTGCCCCCCTTCCGCGGAGCCTCAAGGTCAGGGGGGAGGGGCGGCGCTTCCCTCGCCCTTCTTCCTCCACCCTCCTCCCCCTCGGGTTCTCCCCACTTCAGCAGTTTTCCCTGATTATGCAACACACTGCGGACCCGCAGCGCACAAAGCCGGGACCGCCCACCGAGGGACCCCGTCGCTCCTGCCTCTCCGGGTTCCCACCTGCTCTTCCCCTCGGCACCTAGAACTCGTGTCCAGGCTTGATGCCCCCCTCCTTGGTCCCCTAGGCCCCCCAACAAGCCCTGAAGACTTCTTCCTCGGATAGCCCCTCCTACCCCCTCTAGCACCTCCTTCTTACCTCCCAGGTCTTCTACTACTCACTGGACTTGACCCCCTTCCCACTCCAGCCCTACCTTCCTCCATCTACACTGCTTCTTTCCTGACTCCCTTCGGCCATCCTGCACCCTTGGGTCCTACCTTGTTCCACATAGCCCTCTTCCCCCAGGCCCTAACCCTTTGCAGGGGCCTTCCTGAGCCTCAGGACAGGTGACCAGGGAGTCGCTGTGTTGGAGATGCCAGGGCACCCACCAGGGGACACCTTCACTGGGACAAGCTGCAGGCAGGCAACATCATTCATGCCAGTAACTGCGGTTGTTCTCAAGGCACAAGATGGATCTCACAGCCTCAGAGTCACAAGTGCACACACCACACGATGCAGCCTCTGGCTTCTTCAGGGTTACACTCTGCTTCCCAGCCACCATCAACCCTGGAGTGTCCTCATAGGGTGGGCGGCACGCTCACCCCAGCATGCCACCTACTCATGCAGGGTCACACATGCACCCACCCTGGACACACTGTCAGCCAGGGTCGCCAGTCACATGGGTGCTCAGCGGCCTCAGAGTCACATGGTCCCATGTAGTGGCACACAGGCAGGCACACACTCATACAGGGTCACACACAAGCAAGCGCACGCAGTCACATGGCCGCACGCAGTCACATGGGTGCACACAGGCGCACACACAGGCTCACACTTGTTTGCCACCCCACACTGCTGGCACTCCCAGCCCTCCTGCCTGCGTGTTAACAGTTGTCCTTGAACTTGGGCATCTTTACACAAAGAGCCTCCCCCTGATTCCAGCACTTAGGACCTGCCTACTTGGAGCCCTCCTGCTTACATCCTCCTCCCTGGCCCTGGTTGCGGGGGGAAATACTGCAGCTCCTCCGCTGGTGCCCTAGTCCTGACAGGTGGCGGCCCCCACTGGACCCATGCCTACTCCCTGGAACTCACAGCACTCTGTGACCCTAGCCAAAAAAGAGAGGATGATACTCAGGAAGGCCCAGGTTTCTGGGTGTGGGTCTGCATGCATGGCAGGTCCTGTCATATCAGCAAGTGTCCATACGCATAGCCAGGGTGTGGGTCTGTGCGTACCTTCAGGTACTTCCTGTTTCTGACCCTTGCTCCCCACCTTCTGTCCTGCATTGACACCCTCCCTGTCTGGCCTTGGCCTTGTTCTGGCCTGCTTCTGCATTCCCCTCTCCCACCTTCCTCCACAGTCCAGCTTCAGCCACTGTCTCCTTCTGGTTCTATTCCCTCAAGTCTATTTCCTGGGGCCCCTGACCCTTCCATCCCCATACTCTGGTCCCCTACCCTTCCCAGCATTGCCCTGGGCCCCTTGCTGTCCCCAGCCTCAGCCCAGCTCGCACCTTTCTCGTGCAGTCGCACTCCGAGGTCGCTGCGGGCGCGCCCGTAGGAGCTCTCGAGGTCCGCCGAGGAGAACGTGTCAAGTTTGACCTTCTTGACCAGGAAGGATCTGGGCATGATTCCTGCGGGGCTCCGGCGCTGCGGGCCTGCAGAGCCGGGGCGCGGGGGGGCTGCGGCCGCGGCGGGGCCCCGTCACCATCCGAGGAGTGGCGGAGGCAGCAAGGGTCCCCACTCTGGCCTTCGGATGCTGCCGCTGGAGTGCCGTCCTCTCTCCTCCTGCCTGCCTTCCTGCCCTGCGTTTCCTCCGCTGCTCCTCTGAATTCCTCCTCTTTTCCTTCTCTTTTCTCTTCTCCTCTCTTCTCTTCTCTTCTCTTCCTTCCTTCCTTCCTTCCTTCTTTTCTTTCTTCCTTCCTTCCTTCTTTCCTTCCCTCCTCTGGTCCCGGCTTCCCAGCCCGCAGTGCCGCCCCTGGACAGGCGGGGGAGGAGGCCGGGGGGTGGGGGGTGGGGAAGGGGGGAGCGGCTCCGTCCCGGGCCCGGAGGCTGCGAGTGGGTGCAGGGCTGGCCCGGCTCCGCGGCCCCCTTCCCCTCCCCCCCCCACCGCCGCGGCGGAGCTTCAGTCAGCGACCCCCCATGCCCCTGGGGGTGGAGGCGCCGGGCCCGGAGAACGCGGCGGCGGCGGCGACGGCGGCGGCGGGAGCGCCAGCTGCTTCAGCACCGCGGCCAGCGCCGGCCCGGCCAGCACCTCGGCCAGCGACCGGGCGCGCTCAGCCGCGGCGGGCGGCGAGGGGCGGGCCGCGGGTGCTGGGCCGCCAGGCGGGGGTCCTCGGCGGGGGTCTCTGGGAGGCTTGCTTTATTGTTCTGCAGCCGGAGCGAGCGGCAGCGGCGGCGGCGGCGGCGGCGAGCGGGGGGCGGGGGTCCTCGGGGGGAGGGGTGCGCAGGGAGGGCGGGCCGAGGGAAGGAGAGAGGGAGGGACGGGGGCTCCGGGGGCGGGGCTCAGCGCTCGGACAGCTCCTGGGCCCGGCCTCCTGCGCCCGCGGCCGCCTCTGCCTGCGGCCGGGCCCAGCCTCTGGCTTTTAAAGCCCAGAAGCTGAGGGAGGGGGAGAAGGGGAGGGAGGAGAGGCCGGCGGAAATGGCTGCGCTGGGCCGGTCCCGTCCAGGGTCTCCTGGGAGGGGTCTCGGGGATGCCGCGGCCCCCGCATGTGTGGATTTCCCCCGAGCAGCTTCGGGAATGGAGGCCCAGCGGTCTGCGGCATTGTCGTGCGTGGGGGGAGAGGTGGAAACAGGCCTGGGACTCGTGAGCCCCAGACTTGGATCTTGTGGGGAGGAATGCAGGGCGGATCCCAGGCTGGCCCAGCCTGCCGGGCTTTCGGGTACGGAGGCTGGGGATCCTAGGGGCCGCGTGGGGGCGGAGGGAGGCGAAGGAGCGAATGCTGAGGCAGCGAAAGCGCAGTGTGGAAGCGCGGCGCGCGCCCCGTGCCGCAGTGTCCCCCTGCCGCTCGGTCACCCGGGCTGACCTCGCGCCCGCTGGAGAGGCCTCCCTCCACCGCCTCCCCCCTCCGCCTCTTCCCCCGGGGGCTGAGGTCGAGCGCCGCGGCGACGCAGCGAACGGGCTGTGAAGCGGGAGGGGGGCTGCCATGCCCTTGCTCTAGAAATTCGACTTCATGGTGGTTTTACACCCTTCCGCGCGGCTGCAGCTCCCCCCGGTGGCTCCGCAACCAGGCGGATAACCCTTCCCGAGGCCGCCCGCCCGGAGTTTGCAGCCCCCATGACGTCAGCTCCAGCCGCCAATGGCCGGGTGCGGGGGTGTCGGGGGCTCCAGGCCGCACAATGGCCGCGCGCGGGGACATATGTCCTCAATTAGGGCCCGGAGCTGCCATTGTCCCCTCCCTCGCCTGCGCCGGGTGGCTCGGGAGTCCACGCTCGGAGCGCGCCTCCGCGCGGCCCGCTGTCACTGGGGACCAAGGTCGCAGGGGTGGCTCCGGGGAGTGTCCGGGCGCGGCCGAGCCGGGAGCGCGCGCGCCCCCGCCGCCACACGCGGTGACCTTGTGCAGGGCGGCGCGGCGGGACCGCGGGGCCCCGGCCGGGAGCGCGCGGCGGGCGGGCCGCTCCGGGAGCGCGCGTGCGGGGGCGTGCCTGGCGGGCTGAGCGCGGCGCCCCGCTTCCTCCCGCGTCTCGGCCCCGCAGGCGGGCAAGTGTGGGTGTGAGCGAGCCGGCCCCGCGCGGGGGGCGCGGCGGAGACCACAGGCCCGCTTTGTGGCCCTGGCCGCGGCCGCGGCTGCATATCCATCTTGCGTGGCAGGCGTTCCCGAGGGGTGGGGGCGGGGCGCCGCCGCCCCCTTATCGCGGAGTCGCAGCCGGCGAGGCCCTAAGAGGGGGCGGGGACGGGACCCCCCCCCTCGGCCGAGCACGTCGTCTCTGTTCCCTCCCAGGAGGGCCCGGCCGAGGCGCAGCCGGAGGCGCGGGGCCAATTAGCATTTTGATTGCGGGACTGGGGGCCCATCTGGACCGAGGCCTAATTACCGGGCAGACCCTCCGGGCGCGGGCTGGACGTGCCCCGCGCAGTCCCTTCCGCAGCGCCGCAAGCCCCCGCCCCAAACTCCCCCCGGACAATCCGTCCCTGCCTCCTCTCTTCATCCCTGTCCCCTCCTCTAGACCCAGTCACTTTATCCTTGTGCTCGCGTGTTCCTGGGCCCCTTCCCTCATTCTTCCACTCGGCTACCCATCCTCTTGCTCACGTCCTCTGTTCGCGCCCCTTCACCTCTTCCGTCGTTTTTCTGTTCCTCCATCCAACTTCCTTGTCCCTCCATCCCCTGGTTCGCTGTCCGCGTCCCTTTCCCTCTCTCTGTCAAGTTCCCCGACCCCCTGGCTCCCAACCCTCTTGACGGACAAGTCGTCAGGGCCCAGACACATGTGTCCGAACGGCAGGGCCATCCCGAGGGGACTTTGCGGGCGGGCCTTGATCGCGCGCTCTCAGGTGGAGTCGGCAGCCCCTCGAGGCGCCTGGCGGGGAGGGGCAGGTGCGCCCAGGCCTCGGCCATCAGTCCGCAGTGGCTGGGTTGCAGAGCACACATGTGGCCCGTCTCAATTACTTGGGTCTCCTCGCTCCGCCTCCTTTCCAGCTCCCCTCCTGCCTCCACCGGCATCCCAATGTCGCTGCACCCCAGTCTTGGGGTCCAGCTAGGAGGGACTGGGGAAGGAGATGGTGATTCTCATGCTTTTGGGAACTTTCAGCTGTCCTCCACCAGAGGCCACCCTGAATCTCTCCCACTGAGGGCTGGAGCCCAGAGGTTGGCAGGGTGGGGGGTGGGGAGTGGGGGTGGGGGAGTGGCTTTGTTGCAGGGGAGGACAGGGGAAGACAAGGCTGCTTTGGCCTTTTCTGGACCCAGCCAGCTGAGAGTTACTCCAGCCCTCAGGGCATTAGCACCCAGGGTGCTTGGTCTGTCCCCCCTGTCCCCATAGAGCCTCTGGTCCTCAGAGACTCTGTCCCCTCCATCCGGGTTCATGTTGCAGCTGGGCCCAGACTCTTACCCACCTGGGATGAGGGAATGCAGTGTTGGTTCTATGTCCCTCTGCTTCTGGGCATGCCTCCTCCAGTCCTGCACAGGTCCCCCGCTGCTGGAAGGCCAGGCTTTAAAGGGGAGACTCACTGAGTTATGTCCCCAGCATCCGGCCCCCAGCAGAGCCAAGATCCCTGTGCGTGCTCACTCCTGGACCCTGTGGTCACCTTCTCAACTCCTCCACTCTAGCAGGGCTCCAATCCAGTCTAACCTAGCCTAGAGGGTCCACTCCTGCTTCTGGATCCCTCTCCCTGGCTTCCAGGATCCTACTGTAGCTAGGAGCCTCTTTTGGTCTGGCCCCTTGGCACCCCAACACCCCCCTCCTCAGCCTTCTTTTCAGTAAAATGGGGGATGGGGTGCTTTCCTGAAAACCAGTTGGAACCCTG
This sequence comes from Mellivora capensis, assembly GCA_004024625.1. NCBI lineage: Eukaryota > Metazoa > Chordata > Mammalia > Carnivora > Mustelidae > Mellivora > Mellivora capensis. Next base: position 19,630 of record PISX010001678.1, on the reverse strand, counting down.
TGTGCATAGTGGGCTATCCATGACCGCTCATTCTGTTTCCCAACAGTGAGGTGAGACTTGCCACTCAGAACAACCACTCCCCACCTGCTCCTAGAGTCCATGGGCAGCCCAGGACACAGGTACCAACCAGAAAGATAGACCAGGTCATAGGTTGGATCATGAGAGCAGGAGGGGGTAGAGCCCAGGCCTGGGAGACGGCTGTGAGCTGTAGCCTCTGTCCAGAGGAGATGGGATTGTGTTGAGTCTGAGGAGCAGCCTGGAGGCCAGTGGAGAAAAGCAGAGCGGTTGGGTGCATCCAGGTTTGGGCTTTTGCCAGGTGAGCTTCTAAAAGGTGCACCAGAGCCCAGGGGGTGTGCAAGAGAGAGGTGACAGTGATCATGGGATCTAAATGGGGTGAGGGGTGAAGACATGGCAGGGTGGGGGCCCGGGGTGCTGCAGTCAGCGTCTGCAGGACTGAGCTGGGGGCTGGGCGATGGGCTGAGAAGGGGGCTGCAGTCAGCGTCTGCAGGACTGAGCTGGGGGCTGGGCGATGGGCTGAGAAGGGGGTGTCGAGTTATAATGGCAGAGTGGGGGTGAGGGGAGACAGTTACTGATGGTGACAGGGTCCGGGCATAACGGGCAGAGGACGAGGTCGCTGGCAGGAAAAGGAGGTCAGGACTGAGGGGCAGGAGTTGAAGGGTGGTCACAAGAAGTTGAGACCACCAGGACTTCAGACCTGGCACAGCGATGGGGCGGTGCCCGCAGCAAGGGCTGGTGTGGGTGGTTGGCACAGCGGATGGCTTGTGTCGGCTGGGACTCCTAGAGGGAGGAGTGGGGAAGGGGCTGCAGGCCAGTGAGAAACAGGGCCGGTGGATGCCCCCCTTCCAGGCCAGGGGGCTGAGGTGGGGAGAGAAAAATCAGCCCTCAGAGAAGGCTGGCCGGAAGGGAGCAGGGCAGAGGGGAGCGGGCTTCCCCAAGGCCCAACAACGGGGCTGAGGTTCTCCGTGGGAGGGCGCTGGTGAGCAGCTCCAGAACAGGCGTGTGTAGCCGTGAGGCTTGTGAGGACAAGGGCATGAGGCAAAACAGGTCCCTGCTGGGACAAGAGCTTTGGAGCTACGGAGGAGAACGAGGCAACTACAACTGTCTACTTGAAAAAGACAAGGTAGGGTCCTGTGTGGTGCAGTTGGTTAAGCAGCTGACTTTGGCTTCCGGCATGATCCTGGAGTCCCAGGATCAAGTCCCACATCGGACTCTCTGCTTGGTAGGGAGTCTGCTTCTCCCTCTGTCTCTCTCTCAAATAAATTTGTTTTTTAAATCCTTAAAAAAAAAAAAGACAAGGGAAAACAAAGAGCAAATATCGAGGTAGTAGAAAACATTTGTATAGCAATGGGTTAATATTCTGATTATAGAATAGCTACTATAAATGAACTCTACAGAATGAAAATGCTGAGACCCCCCCCCCCACAGGCAATTTACCACACAATAAACAAGAGACCTTACTGGGAAAGACATGCAAATTAAACAAGATGCAAATTTCAGGGTGGGTTTTGGTTTTTGTTTTTACATTTTTATCATAGAAAATAGCAGATGTGGGACCCCTGGGTGGCTCAGTGGGTTAAAGCCTCTGCCTTCGGCTCAGGTCATGGTCTCAGGGTCCTGGAATCGAGCCCCGCATCGGGCTCTCTGCTCGGCGGGGAGCCTGCTACCACCCCCCCCACCCCCCCACCCCCGCCTGCCTCTCTGCCTACTTGTGATCTGTCTGTCAAATAAGTAAATAAAATCTTTTAAGAAAGAAAATATCAGATGAGTGCAAAAGTGCAGAAAGTCAGATAAGATGGGTCCACATGTGCACACCACCACCATCACCCAAGACCGGCTCACAGGCAATCTGGTTTCCTTTCCGTTTCCATCCAAATCCATCCATCCCCAAATCCCAGATGTTGTATCACAAAATGCCACTTTTAGTAAGTAAGCAAAGAAAGACAGGAGAGCACACAGGGCCTGGGCATTGTATGAGGCAGCCCCTGCCTCCTGCCCTGAGCACACCCAGTTGGAGCTGGGGGCCCCAGGACATGTGATTGGGCACTGTCCCCTTCTTGGTTCAGGAAAGATGTCCCCTCAGCCTCCTGAGTCTTACGGCCACTGGAGAGGCTAGCAGCCCTGAGTGACCCAGGTCCTACTTTGTTCCAAGGGATCTACCCACCTGACCCTGCTCAGACCCTCCAGCCTCATTTCAAGCCTGAGATAGAATTTCCCTACAGCAAAATGTGTGTTGCATTCAGTTTTAACAAACACAGTTGCTCCTGTATTAAGACACAGGATGGACGCCTGGGTGGCTCAGTCGGTTAGGCGCCTACCTGCAGCTCGGGTCATGACCCTAGGATCCAGGAACTGAGTCTTTCATCAGGCTCCTTGCTAAGGGGAGCCCACTTCTCCCTCTGCCTGCCACTCTTCTGCTTGTGCTCTCTCTCTCTCCAAATAAAATCTTTAAAGAAAAGGAAGAAGGACACAGGACACTTCCATTCCCCTCCAGGACAGTTCTTTGGGGGAAATTTTAAAGGAAACACAAGGGGGGAGGGGAGCACAGGAGGCCCTGGGGGAGGGGAGGAAGTGGGGGGAAAGAGAAGGTGACCAGAGGAAGTCAGGGAACACCACGGGGGAGGCTAGGGCAGTGGGCAGTGAGCTGTCATCCTGCCTGAATTCCCTGGAAATTTGGTGTGGGGCGGTCTGGCAACTTTATTATGCTCCCCTTTTTTTGGTAAGTTTTTTTTAATATATTTTTTAAGATTTTATTTATTTACTTGACAGAGAGAGCTCACAAATAGACAGAGAGGCAGGCAGAGAGAGAGAGGGAGAGAGAGGAGGAAGCAGGCTCCCTGCTGAGCAGAGAGCCTGATGTGGGGCTCGATCCCAGGACCCTGGGGTCATGACCCGAGCTGAAAGCAGAGGCCTTAACCCACTGAGCCACCCAGGTGCCCCTTTTTGTAAGTTTTTTTATTCATTTGTCAGAGAGGGAGAGACAGAGCACAAGCAGGCAAAGGGAGAAGCAGGCTCCCCACTGAGCAAGGAACCACATGTGGGACTCGATCCCTGGACTCTGGGATCATGACCTGAGCCAAAGGCAGACGCTTAACTCACTGAGCCCTGCAGGCACCCAACTTTGTAGTTCCTAATGCATCGTGAACCTTCCCACCCTCGCCTCCCTGGCCTTCCTCTGGGGTTGCACACACTCAACATTTGCTCTAGAACACGCAGAAGAGAAGACTAATCGGAGAAAGACCTGGGCATGAAGTGAGCTGTGGCGTGACTTCATGTGGTCCAAGACGTAGGGGCCCTGAGTGGGAGGATGGATTGGGGAGAACAATGTAGAAATGATGGCCTAGAATCTTCCAGATTTGATGAAGATTATAAATTTACCAATCCAAAAAGGTCAGGAAGCCTCAAGCACAAGCTACGGGAAGGAAACCACACCCAGGCCTGCCGTAGCCAAATGATCACGGGAAACCTTAGAAACAGCCGGCAGGGGCTGAGGAGTCAGCAGACGTGTGTACAAGGAGCAAAGACGCGGCTGACAGCAGATTTCTCGGGGAAACACAGCGAGCTGGGAGAGAGCAGAGCAATGCCTCCAACTGCTGGAAGGAAAACACTGCCAACCAGACTGGGATGCCCGGGGGAACACCTTTCAAACACACAGGTTGGAGAGACTTTTCAGACGTACAGAAGCTGTAGGGTTCATCACCAGCTGAGCCACAGTATAAGAAATCCTAAGGAAAGTCCTCCAGGCGGAAGAAAATGACGCAGGGTGAAAATCCAGATCTGCACAAAGAAATGAAACACGTGGAAATTGTAACTAAGAGGTAAACATGAAAAGTTTGTTTCTTGTTATTCAAAAGATAATCCGCTGATTAAATAGAATTAACAATGTATGTGGAATTTGTAAGAGACAAACACAAATGCGGAACTGGCGGCCAGCGTCCAGGTGGGGATGGGCGTACTCGCCGCGGAGGTGAGGGGTGCTGTCACCGGAGCGTGGGCTGTGGTGCATCACAGATGTCTCTGCAAAGAGTAAAGAAATTAAAATAGCACAAAGTGGAGCTAATAAGCCAACAAAGAAAATAAGTCATACAAAATTCTCAACAAATCCAAAAGAAGGCAGAAAAAGAGGAAGAGGAAAACAGAAACAGTTGAGACCCTCAGAAAGCACAGAGCAAGATGGTAGACCCAAGCCCAGCGTGTCCCTGATCACATTAGATGTGACCGATCTGAGCATCCCAGCTACAAGGTATAGGCCGTCAGGCACAAAAAAGCAGGACCCAGTCATATACTGTCTACAACAAGCCCATCTTACATATAAAAATAGGTTAAAGGAAGAGGATGGGAGAAGATAGACCACAAAAACACTAAAGGCTGGGGAGGCTGTGCTCCCATTAGACAAAGCAGATTTCTCAGTAAAACGCGTTGCCACGGATCAGGAGGGCCATTTCAAAGCAGGGGAGACCCATGGTAACTGCTGCGGTCCTGGGTGAGAATGAATGAGACCCTGACACGTGGGCTGAGGACAGCTGGGTGGGTGTCCCCGAAGGTCTCTTAATTTCCAGACCCCCTGATCTGGACCAGCAGAAGTGCTGCCCTCCGGTAGGAACTTGCTCTCCCTGGGGAGACACAGGGACCATTCCCTTTCCTGACCTTGTGTACACCCTTAGGGTCTGTCTCCACTTCCCACCACAAGGGCCTCGAAGGGAAGTCATAGCCTAACCTATCCCTGCACGTGCTGTGGGCACAAGAGAGGGGCACGTGCTGAATCCCCAAGGATCTGTAGTGGGTTACAGTGCTCTTCAAAATCAGTGTCCGGGAGGGGTGTACGACTAAGCTGTGACACACCTGTCCCTGCAGGTGGACCACACGCATCCAGGAACCAAGGGGTGAGAATAAGCATGGCCCCCATCACCCCACAGTGAGTCCCTGAGGGTCTGCGCTCTCCGTCCCTATAGGTCTGGGGTCCGTCCCAGAGGATGACGACTTCTACCAGGGACGGTCCCGCTGCGCTGACGGCCACGGCTGCTCCCAGGACGCTCTGGCTCCTCGTGTCCAGGACCAAGAGGCCAGAAGAGGAGTGACCTGACCACCAGGAGGAGGTCTGTGGCGATGGGGGTGAGAGGTGTGCTGGCTTCTGGCAGCACATGGACAAGTGTAGCCGCTCTCGCCCAAGAGGGTGTTTTCCTGCACCAAACACCAAAAGCAGGTGGCATGGGCTTTGGGACCAGCCGACCAGCAGACACGGAGGACATTGTGGGCAGAGGCTGGAAAAGGGGCCCCGTGTTTGCAGAAAAGTCAGCGAGGTGGTTGCCTGCCGTCACCTGGAAGGTAAGAGAACAGTGAACTGGGTTCTGGGCTAGGAGACTTCCCGGAAAGTGGTGGAAATGCCTGTCATGTGTTGAATCGTGCAAAAACAGCCGTCAGAGCCCCACCCCCCAGCGCTTCAGACTGTGGTGCTGTTTGGGAGTAAGGCCACCGCCGGTACTTAGCTAAGAGGAGGCTGGCGCTGGAGTGGCCATTCAGTGGGCGCTTCTGCAAGGAGAAGAAGCACCCGAGACAGAAGAGCGTCCCGGGAAGCCACGGAGATGCGGGGTAGACAGAGGCCGGCCAGCCGAGGGGCGCGAGAGACCCCGCACCCCCAGCAGCTGGGGGGGGCCCGGAGCAGACTCCCTCCGAGACTCCAGAGGGAGTGGACCCTCCCGACACCTTGATTTCAGACTTGCAGTCCCAGCAGGGCGAGCAAGTCAACCGCTGTCGCTCTGGCCCGCCCGGCAGCCCTAGGAGGCACAGTCGGCTGCTTTTCGCGACGAATGACATCACAAGCGGCGAGCAAGCTGAAGAGAGCCGAGTTTAGTTTTCAGGAAGAATTTAGGGAAGACGTTTCCCATCTAGGATTGCTGGGCTGAAAAGTAAAACATTTTTTCATTCCCAGTCTCCCCACCTTGCAAAAGCTACTCAGTGTAAGAAAATGACTTATTTCGCTCAGCACAGTATCAGGGTCAATCAGAGAAAGACAGTGATCATATGATCCCCCTGAGATGAGGAGTTTGAGAGCCAGGGAGGGGGGCCATGGGGGGCAGGGAAGGAAACAGTGAAACAAGATGGGATCTGGAGGGAGACAGACTGTCAGAGACTCTTAATCTTGCGAGGGTTTCTGAGGGGGAGGGATGGGGGCTGGGTGGTGGGCATTGGGAGGGTACGTGCTATGGAGTGCTGTGAAGTGTGTAAGCCTGACGCTTCACAGGCCTGTACCCCTGGGGCAAATAATACATTATATGTTAATAAAAATAACTTTAAAAAATTAAAAACAGAAAGAAACAGGCCCTGAGCAAAGATCAAATCCAGGCACCACCGTGAAATGTGTTCTCAGTGTGAAGATTAAGTCAAAAGTGGGGCCATAAGAGGGCACCTGGGTGGCTCAGCTGGTGGGACGTCCAACTCTTGATTTAGGCTCCAGTCGTGGTCTCTGGGTCATGAGATCGAGCCCTGCCTTGGGCTCCGCGCTCAGTAGGCAGTCCGCTTGTCACTTTCCCTCTGCTCCTTCCCTCTCCCCTCTTCTTAAAAAAATTAATAAATAAATAAAATATTTTTTAAAAAGTGGGGCCAAAGAAAAGTGGGGCCATAAGACTTCTCATTCAGATTCCTAAGAGATGTAAAGCAGTATCTTTTTTCCCCCCCAAAGATCTTATTTATTTGAGAGAGACAGAGAGAGAGAGCACAAGCAGGGTGAGGGACAGAGGGAGAAGCAGATTCCCCCTGAGCAGGGAGCCCAATGAGGGACTCGATCCCAGGACCCTGGGGTCATGACCTGAGCTGAAGGCAGATGCTGAACTGACTGAGCCACCTAGGCGCCCCTGTAAAGCAGCATCTTATAGATCCTCTCATCTAGGGCTTCTAGGAATCTGAAGGACAAGGTCAACAACATTCTGTCTTGCAAGTAGAATGACGTCTGCCTTGAAGAGATCTCTTGGTGTAAATCTTGTTCAGTGTACTGGGTTATAATTTGATACATAGAAAACCTACATAGTTTTTAAAAATTTAAGTTCAACTAGTTAGGGACGCCTGGGTGGCTCAGTCAGTTAAACATCTGTCTTTGGCTCATGTTATGATCCTGGGGTTCTGGGATCGAGTCCCACATGGGGCTCCTGGCTCAGTGGGAAGCCTGCTTCTCCCTCTGCTGTGCTCTGTCTCTCTCTCTTTCTCTCTCTCTCTGTTTGACAAATAAACAAAATCTTAAAAAAAATAATTTGTTTAAAAAAATAAATTCAGTTAATTAACATACAGTGCATTATTAGTCCTGGAGGTAGAGCTGAGTGATTCATTAGTCTTACACAATACCCAGTACCGTTAATGTCCATCACCCAGTTATCCCATTCCCCCCACCCTAAATCTACAGAGTGTTGTTGTTTTTTTAAGATTTCATTTATTCATTAGAGAGAGAGAGCACAAGCAGGGAGCGAGGCAGGGGGGAGGGAGCAGCAGACTCCCCAAGGAGCAGGGAGCCTGACGGGGGTTCCATCCGGACCCCGAGACCATGATCTGAGCTAAAGGCAGATGTTTAACCACCTGAGCTCCCCAGGGCCCCCCATAGTTTTTAAAGGAATCCTACTATCTTGGATTACTTGAGACAGAGAGTGTTCAAGATGAAAAAGCACCTGTAGGCTTCAAAAGTTCTGTCGGCAGAAAGCATTCTGGTCAAGAACGTGGGGCCTTTCCCAAGGAAAAGGAAGGATGACCCTGGACAGAGCCAAGAACCTAGAGAGCAGAGTCCAGGGCCTCCGAGAGCCACCGCCTGGAGGACTAGCACCGGGCGGCACCAATGGGCCCTCACCAGGGAAGCGCCCCCGCAGGACAGCAGGCCGGCTAGTACGTGCCCGCCCACTGCATTCCCGAGTTTCCACTGACCGTGAATGCTACACACTTTCCACCCCTTCCTTTTTTTAATTTTTATTTTTTTTTATTGTTTTAGAGATTTTATTTACGTATTTGAGAGCGAGAGAGCACTAGAAAGAGAGAACACGCACAAATGGGGGCCAGAGGCAGAGGGACAAGCAGACTCCCCTGCTGGGCAGGGGGCCTGACCCCTGGGTCAGGGTCAGCCTGACGTGGGGCTCGATCCCAGGACCCCGAGATCACGATCTGAGCCAGAGGCAGACGCTTAACTGACTGAGCCACCCAGGCAGCCCCATCCCTTCCTTTTTTCCAATAAACGTTTTAGTTTAGAGTGAATTAAGATTAGCAGAAGAGGTGCAGCTGCAGCGCCAAGTCTTCCTGTACAGTCTTCCCTCACCTCCCCCCAAGGGCAGCGTGGTGGGTCTCTAGGGTACGTCCATCACAACCAGTGTGTTACTGCCAGCTCCACTCCAGGCTTTATCTGGCGTTCACTTCTTTTAACCGACATTTTCTTTGTTTCAGGAACCAGTTCAAGGGACCACAGTGCATTTAGTCTCCTTACTTCCCGTGGTCTGACAATTTCTGTCTTTCCTTCTTTCTCATGACCTTGACAGTTTTGAGGAGTCCTGGTCACTTTTGTGGAATGTCCTTCCGCTGGGATTTGTCTGATAGTCTCTTGTGATTATCCTGGAGTTCTGGGTTTGGGGAGGAGACCTCAGAATTGACGTGGCCTTGGCCTTTTTTTTTTTTTTTTAAGATTTTATTTATTCCTTCGAGAGAGCGAGCACAAACAGGGGGAGAGGCAGAGGGAGAGGGAGAAGCAAACTCCCCAAGGAGCAGGGAGCCCTGTTGTGGGACTCGGTCCCAGGACCTGGAGATCATGACCTGAGATTTAGTCAGACACTCAACATGTGAACCACCCAGGCGCCCCGTGATGTGATCTCAGTGCACCACAGCAGACGGACCGACTGTCCACGGGACTTGGAGCCGGTGGTGTTGATGTTGACACTTGCTTGCAGTGATGTCTGCCAGGGTTTTCTACTGTAAAGTGTCTGTCTTTCCTTTCCCAGACTCTGGTCTTTGGGTGCACCACATCCAGCCCACGCTCACGGCTTCCCCCCATTTTAATAGAAGTGTCGATGGAAGACATTGTGTCCCTGTCTCATTAATGTACATTGTGTGTGTAGAGAAAGAGAACTTTTTTTTTTTTTTAGCTCATGGGTCTCTGCACGGAGGACCCACACAGCTGTCTCCATCCAAGGAAGGCTGCCTGAGCAACATCGTTTGTACCTGGGCCTAACTTAGATACAAGACCCTGGACTTGAGGTCTGAGCCGGGGACTGTGAGGAGATACTGGCAGTCCTGGGAGAGGCCCAGGGATGGACTGTGGTACTTCCCACATTCATGACCCTATAAAACTCCTAGTTCTTGTGTCCTTGCTAGACCCTTTCCACACTGACTCTGGGCTTGGACGTGTGACTTGCGTGGCAATGGGACATGAGCACGGATGACGGCTTATGGGATTGGAGCCCACTGGGGCTAGTTTTCTTGGAAACCAGTAGCAAAACAGTCTCTTAAAAGACGAGACACCACTTGAAAAGAGGCCCTGGAAGATGGGATCCGGTTGGACATCGGGCCCCAGGCCGAGCCTCCAGCTGATGCGGCGACAGGAGCGACACCAGCTTCAGGTGTGGCCAGGGACGGCCCAGCTGAGCCCAGCCAGCGCTCAGAACCGTGAGCGTCTGCTGCCTTGAGCCTCACGTTTCGGGTGGTTGCTGATGTACTAGCGGAGAATGAAGCTCTTTGCTCTTTGTCCTCAACTCCTGCCCCCACACTCTGTCCTCCCCACTCAAGTCCCACCGTCAAAAACTGTAACCATTTCCCCAAACCCCACACTCGCACTATTTGTCCTTACTAATCCCCAACCCTTGTTAGACCAAACCACCTTCCTACTCCATACCTGCCTCCAAGCAGCAAACACTGCTAGAGAAAAACATAAAACCACACTCACTCATTCTTTAAAATCACAAACACAGGTTCTCTAGGGGGCTTAGCCGGTGAAGCGTCTGCCTTCAGCTCAGGTCATGATCCCCGAGTCCTGGGATTGAGCCCTGTGTTGGGCTCCCTGCTCAGCGGGAAGCCTGCTTCCCCCTCTCCCTCTGACCCTCCCTCTGCTTGTGCATGCTCTCTCTCTCTCTGTTAAATAAATTAAAATTCTTTAAAAATTTTTTTTTTAATTTACAACACACATCTAAAACTAGGCTCTGCACACAACCAGAAAATCTTTTTTTTTAAGATTTTATTTTATATTTTTAAAGATTTTATTTATTTATTTGACAGAGAGAGAGAGAGATCACAAGTAGGCAGAGAGGTAGGCTCGATCTTAGGACCCTGAGATCATGACCTGAGCAGAGGGCAGAGGCTAACCCCACTAAGCTACCCAGGGACCCCACAACCAGAAAATCTTAAAACACTTTTTTTATCTAGGTCATCTTCCCTTCTCCGGGAAGGCGGTTCCACACCTTTGCCTTTTTTCTTCCTTGAAGCTTCCCATCCCACCACCTCCTGAAGCTAATAATCTTTTTTTTTTTTTTTTCATTTGAATCAGGGGCTTGGCTACAAGTGTTAGAAAACGCCAAATAACAATAATTTGCACCATAGAAGTTTTCTCTTTTGCAAAGAGGTGAGCATAAGCCGTCTGGAGCCGCGGGGAGCTGCAGTCTTCAAGCCCCTCCGCTCAGTCTTGTTGCTGCGCCGCCCTCAACCCCTGCGCTCTAGGCCGTAGGGGAAAAGGAACTGGCAATGATAGGCAAAGCCCCCCCTTTAAGGACATGTTTGGAAATTTTACGTACTGATTCTTATATCACACTGGCCAGGAATTAGTCTCAAGACCACATATATCTGTCTGCAATGCAGGCTGGGCAATGCAGTCTTTCTTCTGCTGGACCATATGCCCAGTAAAACATGGGGGGAGGGATTCTTTTTAAGGAACAAGTGGAGGATGGGTAAAGAGATCCTGCTTGCAGTCACAAATTGTTCCCAATCCTCTCCTCTTCTGCCCAGCCAAGAAATTTGTTCCTGCATCACACCCTTTACACTTCCCATCCCGTTGCCCAGATGCTCTTCCCCAGAGCTCCCCCGACCCCTAGCCCCTTATCAGCTCAAATGCTGGATCCTTGGAAAGGTCTTCCCTGGTCCCCCTAGCTCGGGGGACACCATCCTCCCTCTCCGACCACTTGGGCAGTATCCAAGTTAGTGTCCCGGACTGAATGAAGCACGGGCCGATCTGAGTGGCCCAGAGCCCGAGGGAAAGGTACGCCTTCCTAACCCATTCAAAGCAGATGGCACCGGATCTAGCTTAGCCAAAAGCCGCTCCCCCAGCTAGCCTAGCCCCACGGCCTGCGTCTCCCCTCCTCAACATCCCCCATAACATTGTCCCTCAACCTGTCCCAAGCCCATCACTGCCGGGTTCTTCCCCCCCACTCTCCAGCCTGTCCCCTGAAAAGCAGGGCACTCTCAGTCTGGGAATAAATCAGGCCCTGTCTTCTTCTTCTTCTTCTTCCTCTTCCTCTTCTTCTTCTTCTTCTTTTTTTAAGATTTTATTTATTTGAGAGAGAGAGAGAGAGAGAGTGCACGAACGAGGGAAGAGGAGAAGGCTCCATACTGACCTGGGACCCCAATGTGGGGCTTGATCTCAGGACCCCAGGATCATGACCTGAGCCAGAGGCAGACGCCCAACCAGTTAGGCCACCCAGGTGCCCCTTGGGCCCTATCTTCTGACTGATGAGAAGACCCTGCACTTGGGCCATGAATAGTAATTGCTCTGTGGGACTGGCTAAAGCAATTCCAGCAGCTTCCAGACCCTGCCCAAGACAGCAGGGATGTGCATGCGCCCACCAGCTTTGGCCAGCCTTGGGAGCAACAGTTGACCAGAGAGGGACTCTGAGCCCTGGTTCCAGGCAGGACCAGATTCCTAGCATGTGACCTGGGCAGTCACATGGGACCCCAAGCTCAGAAGAGCCCATGCTGGGTTTTGTTCTTTGTTTGTTTGTTTTATTAAGTAAGCTCTACCCCCAGTGTGGGGCTTGAACTCACAATCCCGAGATCAAGAGTCACAGGCTCTACAGACTGAGCCCAGGGACGCCCCACACTATGCTTAATGCTTTAGTGTCTCCTTCTGGAAATTCTTGTTTTTAAAGCAGATTTTATGGGGCGCCTGGGTGGCTCAGTGGGTTAAAGCCTCTGCCTTAGGCTCAGGTCATGATCCCAGGGTTCTGGGATCGAGCCCCACATCAGGCTCTCTGCTTAGTGGGGAGCCTGCTTCCCTTCCTCTCTCTCTCTGCCTGCCTCTCCGCCTACTTGTGATCTCTCTCTGTCCAATAAATAAATAAAATCTTTAAAAAAAAAGATTTCATTTATTTATTTATTTATTTATTTATGTGAGAGACAGAGTGCACACAAGAGAGAGTGAATGTGCACGTGTGTGAGTGCAGGACCAGGGTGAGGGGCAGGAGCAGGGGGGCTGGAGGGGGGAGCAGGGGGAGCAGGCTCCCTGCTGAGCAGGGAGACTGATGCTTGGCTCAGTCCCAGTCCCAGGATCACAATGGGAGCCAAACTCACTGAGCCACACAGGCACCCCCTTCTGGAAACTTAATAACATTTTATCAAGAGGCTCTGCGTTTTCATTTTACTTGGGGCTCTGCCAATTATGCAGCTGGTTCTGGTCCTAGGGACATCATGGACACAAAGCCCAAAGACGTGGGTCACCAGCATGGCCCTGAGGAAAGATGTTGACCAGGACAGCCACGTGGACGGTGCCCCTCCTCCTGAGTCCCCAGTGGCCCACTGCCCTCTGCTCCAGTAGCGGCTCCCAGGTGGTGGGAATGCCCACTGGACAAGGCAATATGGGGCTGGAGTTCCAGCAGCCCTTGAACCCTGGCCTAGGGCTCTGCAGCAGCGACTCCGGGGACGGTCTAGTCCAGGACATACCCCCAGGCACAAGGCTGGACCTGTGGCTGTGCCCCATCCACTGCCGACTGGACTAGGAAGTGATTCAGATTGACCCGATTCTGATTGCTAGATGCACTTCCGAGGCCAGAAGGACAGGGAAGGGCTGCTGACCGGGCGACAGGCAGCCTGTCCTGCTGCTGAGGCATCCAGATGCCTGGAGGGACTACCAGCCCGGACTCACCCTGCTTCCATCTCCCCCGCACCCCTTCCAAATCGGAGATTTGCTCCCTGGAGGGCTCCCTGAGGTCCTGAGAGGTGTGCACCGGGGCAGGCCCTGGAGCGGGTGCCTCCCACCCTGCAGCCCCACGTAGGAAACACTTGTCTGGAAGCAAGAGATGGCTTTACTGAGAGGGAGACTAGCGGTGGGGTGAAGCGGAGAGACTGGCTGGGAAGGGAGAGTGTGGTCTTGGGGTTGCCTGTGGCGTCACACGTCCAGGTAGGACTGGAAGCTCCGCCTTTTGTAAGTGCCCGGCTTGCGCTGCAGGATGCCGGGGCTGAACGTGGCCCCCAGCGGCCAGTGGCGGACCACGTGCCGGTACGACGTGGCCAAGCAGTCAAAGTAGTTAATGTTGAGCTTCCGGGCAATGTGACGGCCCAGGTATTCCATCTGCTGTGGGAACAGGTGGCGGTCAGGCGGAGGCCGGTCAGCTCAGGTGCCCCCTCCACCAGCTGCCCGCGCTAAGGCCCGGGCCCCCCACGGTGGGGTGTTCGGGCTCGGCCTGAGAAACGGCCCCATCCTAAGCCCCTAAGCAGCGGCAGGCCTCCTGCAGCACGGAGCAGGGGAGTGGAGTGTGTCTGGGGCCCCGGTCCGGCTGGAGCGGACCCACCTGGTAACGCTCCGACAGCTGCACCAGCACCAGCGGCTCGAGCTGGTGGCCACACAGAACCAACTGGAAGAAGCACCTTCCGTAGGCTGGAGAGGGGCGAGCAGCTCAGCCAGGGGCTCCGGGGCCCGCGGGGGCTCTGAGGAGCGAGCGCAGAGGGGCTGGGGGCGCAGGGCAGAAGGTCGGCTGCCCCCTCCCCGCCCCCCCCACCCCATCCCCAAGCTGCTTCCTTGCACACCCGCCCCGCCCGGGGCCGCGCCCGCTTCACCGTCGGAGCTGAGCGCCAAGCGCACGTAGACCAGGTGCATGGGCCCCTGGCACACGGTGCGGCCCTGGATGGAGAAGTGGTATGTGCCGCGCGTGTGGTTCAGCACCAGGCGGCGCCGCGGCAGGGACGAGATCAGGAGCCACAGGCCAACGACCACGCCGCACGCGGGGAAGCCCCACGTCTCCTGCTTCAGCACCTGCGGGAGCCGCGGGGGCCTCAGCCGCCAAAGGGCGTGGGAGGGGGGCCCGCAGGGGGTCCAGGCCCGGGAGGCCGGCGGGGAAGGGGGGCGCGGAGCTCACACCTGGCTCACGAGGCCGAAGCTGACGAGGACGAGGCAGGCGACGAAGAGCAGAGCCCCCTTCCACAGCGTGTCCAGGTAGTACTCGAGCACGAAGACTGCGGGCGGGCAGCGCGGCGGCGGCGCGTGAGCTTGGCTGGGCCCTGCAGGCGCCGCAGTCTCCGGGCGCCCGGGCTTGGCCCCGCCCCCACTCCGATCAGATCCCGGGGCCAAGCCCCCGCCCTGCCCAAGCAGGACTGCACCCCGCGGGGGTTCAGGCAGGGGTCCCCGCCCCCGCCTGTGCCTGTTCTGCTTCCCGGTCCGCGCGCACCGTTGGGCTGCTGCTGGGTAAAGGGGTAGAAGCTGTCGTGCTTAAGGCGCTGGGCCAGGTGGCGCTCCGTGCAGAAGAGTCCCAGGGCCCAGAGCTGGAAGCGCTTGCCCCCGGAGGTCGTGGGCAGGCCGCTAACGCGGCCCCTGGGGACCTGGGTTAGGAACAGAGTCAGCTGGGCTGCTGGTAGGTTGCCGCCACCCGGGGCTCCCGGTCGGACTGACCTGGTACAACGAAGGCTCCAGGGCTGCCCTTCAGGAAGGCTTTCAAAAGGCAGAAGAGGGACACCAGCTGAGGCCAGGGCCCAGGCTGGGCGCAGCCTGGGTTCTAGAAGTTCCGAGCAGCGTGTTCTAGAAGGGGCTGTTGTTGAATACCCCTTCTGCAGGGAGTCCCCGGGAATGGCCCTGAAGTGAGCACGCACTTCCCCACGAGTCCCCACACCACCCAGCGCCACCCTCCTTGGCCTGGTTCGCAGTCCTCACCCAAAGGGAGGGTGGTAAGACATCCCAGGCCTGAGCTGGAGAGAAATCTGCAGGCAGGCTCCCCACATTGAACCCCACGGCTGAGCAGGCCTCCCCCCTCCATCACCACTTTTGCCCAGGTAGACCTTTGAACACAACCACGGACCGCTCACCTCCGTGTGTGTCCCTGAGGGCAGGACACACACCCGGTCCAGGACTCGGGCCCAGGGAGGAGTGAGCGAGGGATGACCACAGGCAGCCTCAGGAACCCTGGGAGGCCACCCCCACCCTACCCCACAGGCTTTCTGCCAGTTCCAGCCTTGGATGCTTCCCTCAGGTACGACACCTGTCCTCTCATCCCCACCCGAAAAACACACAGAGTTCCCAAAATGTTTTATTGTAACAAAACGCTCAATCATCCCAAACACATAAAGGGTGGAGGGCACCGGTGGCCACCTGAACGCCCGGGGTCCAGCACTGCCTAGCCGGAGGCGGGGAGGTTGGTGAGTAGCTGCTCCAGGCACCACTGGACTTCCTCCTGGCCTCGGTAGGGCCGCTTCAGGCCCCGAGGGAGGCAGCGGCAGGACTCCAGGTTGAGGTAGAGCAGGCCTGGGCAGCTGCTGATCACAGAGCTGGAGGGGCAGAGCAGGCCATGGGGACCTGAGCCACTGGTTCCCAGAAGACCCGGGGCCTGGCAGGGTTAGGCCAGCATAAGGAGCCCTCTCTGCCCAGGTGCCACGGCTGGCTCTGCCACCCAGAGCCCCTAAGGCCCAAGCCCAGTACCCGTGGTGTTCCCTAAGGGCCATCTGAAACAGGGGCTGGCCAATATGTGCTCCCCTTTGGACCCCTGAAACTTGCAAGCCAGGCCTGTGGGGGAGGCCATACCAACTCCAAAGAACGGGGGAAGGGGCTGCTGACCTGACCGTGCTTGCTGTGACCCGGGTGCCCCTGAGGTTGACAGAGCATAAAGCGGGGGGTGAGCCCCCAGGGGTGACTGAGAAGGCGGCCAAGGCCTGCTCCAAGTCCTTCTCGATGAAGCCCTGGCCACTCAGGTCCAGCTCCCGCAGACTGTGGTGCCACTTGTGGGTCAGCAGGTAGCTACCCTCTTTGGCCAGAGTCAGCCGGTCGGACATGCCGTAGAGGCCCAGGTGAAGCTGTTGTAGCTCTGGAGACAAAGGGTGTTCATGAGCTGTGGGGCGGGCAGGGGGAGCCACACCCGTCCCACGTGGCCAGCACCCAGAGGAAGCTGACCCTGGCACGGCAGATCACACAGGCCAGCCGGTGTGATGCGGGCACAGCCTCGAAGATCCAGCAGGCGCAGACTCGGGGAGCCGTGGAGCAGGCGGCCCAGGGCCTCGTCGCTCACAAAGTTGCAGGTGGAGCCGGCAAGGCAGAGCTCTTCGAGGCTGGGGAAGCCCGGGCCAGGAGCCGCCACTCGCCCGGAAGGCTTGGGCAGCCACATCAGGTTCAGTAGCCGCAGCACCTGGAGCGAGGCCCAGGCTGCAGATGGGGAGGGAGGGTGGCAGGCGGGGGAAGCAGGGCATCTGGTACCAGCAGGTGGGAGAGCCGGGGTGCCAGTACCTGCAGCTGGGGGCAGCCCTTCTGTAGGGCCTCCACGGGCAGCTGGAGAGGAGTGCTGTTGCGACTGATGCCGGTGCTCACCTCCAGGACCTGGAGCCGGGGGCAACAGCCGCCCTGCAGGGGAGTCACAGAGCGCAGGCTCAGCGGCCTGGTAGTCCCTGGCTCAGCACTGGGCTCTGTTCCTGCCTGCCACCAACCTACCAGCAGCGCACCCAAGATGGCTGTCGTCTGGGAGCTGTAGGTCAGCCACAACTTGCGCATTCGGGGCCCTGCCTCCTCCAGGAAATTCACCACAGCTGTGGACTCCACCTGGGAACCCAGCACATGGCTACCCGTCACTTTGGCCCAGGCTTCTTCAGGACCCTTGGGGACACAGGGCTCACCATGGAATGCTGTATGTCCAGGCTGTGGAGCTGGGAGCAGGCCTTGGCCAGCATGACCAGGGTGTCGGGGGTCACGCCATGGCAGTCAGAAAGCTTGAGGAAGGCGAGCCGAGGACAGCACTCACTAACCAGCTGTGGAAGACAGAGCACCAGCCGAGATTGGGTCTCTGTGGTCCATGAAGGAAAGACACCAGCGCTCACACCCTCTCTATTGTCCCCGCTAGGACCTCCTTTCTGCCCTGGAAGGCCAGCGTGGGTGCTCCCACTTCTGACACCTCCCTGCTGAAAGAGAAAGGCAAGGAGAACCCGGCAGGCATCCCCATGGGGCCACGCTGGGATCCGGGTGCCTGACCCGCTGCCTGGAAGTACTGGGCAATCCCAAAGTGTCACGGCTGGTGTGCAGGGCAGCCTAGAGCTCTCACCTTCAACACAGGGTGTACCTGGGACTTCCAGTGGATGAGGGTCAGCCTCTGGAGCTGGGAGAACCTGGCCGACAGTAGAGGCAGAGCTGCATAGTGTCCCCACACTGCCCCTTAGTCAGCATCAGCCCATCCCATCACTTTGGTGTAGGGGACAGAAATGGGCCTGCGGCTTTCTCCGAGCCATAAAACGAAGCCAGGGAACAAAGAAAAGGCTGTCTCACCGACTGGGCATAAGCCACTCCAGAGAGGCAAGAAGCTTCTTCTCGGCCTTGGCTCCGCTCTTGGCCAGGCGACCAGCCAGCGGGGGCGACAGGGTCACGGTGTGCCAGAGCTTAGGCTGGGAGGCGGCCTCGTGCCAGAGGCGGCACACGCGTGCAGCCCTGGGGGAAAATCTCAGCTGAGGGGCCCTGCCTTTTGTGGCCGTTGCTGCGGGGTTTTCTAAGAGGAGAGGCCTGTCACGACGCTGCGGCCACCTCAGCTCAAGGACAGGCCCTGGGGGCTCTCACTGGACCCCCAGGGACGGTGCTCTCTCGCACACGCGTGTGAGCGCTCCCTTGGCTACGCGCTCTGCCCGCCCCGCACCCCCCGCCTCGGCCAGCCGCGGGGCGGGCAGGAGGTCAGCCCGAGCCCCGCTGCGGCGCTTGACGGGCCCGGGTACCTGCCCAGGAAAGGCATGGGCCCCTCGGCCGCCACCAGCAGCCCGAAAATTTGCAGCAGGATTTCCAGCGGGATGCGGTCGCCCCAGCCCGGGTCGGGCCCCCGCGGCGGCTCCGGGGCGGGCGCCGCTCTAGGCCTGGCCTTGGCGGCCGGGGCGCGGGCCGCGGCGGGCAGCAGCCGCTGAGTGCGACGGGCCGCACGCCTCTGCGCGCGGGGGCGGGCGGGCGCGGGGCCCGGCAGCAGCAGCAGCATGCTGTCCGACGGCAGCAGGTGGTACCCGGAGCCGCGCGGCACCAGCCGGTCCCACCACCAGTCCTCGGCCGAGCGAGCCCGCGCCCCGGCCGGCGGTGCGCCCCGCACCCTGCGCCGGGCCCGCCGCCGCACCGCCCCGGGAGCCATCGCCCCCAGGCCCACGCCCCGGCTGCCCGCCGCCGCGGAAGAGCCGAGGCCGCCGGAAGGAGGCGGGGCCCGGGGGGAGGCGGGGCCGGAACCCGGGGCCGCCCCCCCTCTCCGCGCCGCCTTGCGGGGCGGGACTTCCGGCGGCGAGCCGTGCGGCGCACGGGCCGGCCCGCGGCTTCCTCTCGCACGGCTGAGCTGTCTTCCCGCTCGGGCGCGCCGGCGTCTCCCAGCCCCACCGGCTCTGGGCTGAGGCCGCGCCGGCGGCGCCTCCGGAGTGTGGCGAGACGCCGGGCCGTCGGGCGGGGAGCGCGCAGGTGCAGGGTCAGGAGGCGCGGGCAGCGCCGCGCCCCGGGCAGCTCCTCGCCGCCCACCTGACGCAGCGAGGGCCGCTCCCGCCGGAGCCCGCCTTCGCTCCCGCGGTCGTGGGTCTCGCAGAAGCGTCGGGCTCCCATTGGGGCGCAGAAGCTGCACAGGTGTGCGTGGCGCCTTAGCGGTGCCCTCCCGGAGTCCGTGTCCGTTCTGGGGCGAGGGTGGTGGGCTCACCAGCTCAGACCCGAAGGTGCAGTCCGCTTTTCCTCCTTTTCCTCTGGGGTCCTGGCTCCCTGGGCCCGGCGTGCCGTCCCCATGCCCGGCCCCGCGCACCCTCCAGGTTCCCTGGGCCCGGCGGCCGGACCCTCTTCTGACGCCAGTTCTGTCTTTGACCTGTGATCCCGCACGCGTGTCTGTTCCTTTCGAGACGGAAGAGGTCTTCAGTTCCCAGGAGAGCTGAAGCCTTTTCTTTGGGTCTAGGTGGGGAAGAGGAGCGGGCGTGACCCTGGCCTGTTCTGAAGGGCCCAGCCTGGGGCCGAATGGCAGCACCCCCACTGGGCCGTCTGGTGCTGACCCACCTGCTGGTAGCCCTCTTTGGCATGGGCTCCTGGGCTGCCGTCAACGGGATCTGGGTGGAGCTGCCCGTCGTGGTGAAGGACCTTCCGGAGGGTGAGTGGGAGTGTGCAGGGAAGTGGGGCTCCAGGTGCGCTAGGTGAGGCTGCAGCTGCTCCGCGTCCCTTAGCCCCTGACTTAGCCCCTGACTTAGCCCCTGACTTAGCCCCTGACTTAGCCCCTGACTTAGC
>PISX010001677.1:0-186154 GCA_004024625.1 Mellivora capensis | reverse complement strand
AAAAAAAAAAAAAAAAAAAAAAAAAAAAAAAGAATCCATGAAATGAGCTCAATAGCAGAATGGAGATGAGAAAGAGCAAATGAACTTGAGGAGTGAGCAGTAGAAATTATCTAGTCTTGGGGCACCTCGGTGGCTCAGTGGGATAAAGCCTCTGCCTTTGGCTCGGGTCATGATCCCAGGGTCCTGGGATCAAGTCCCACATTGCACTCTCTGCTCAGCAGAGAACCTGCTTCCTCCTCTCTCTCTCTCTGCTTGCCTCTCTGCCTACTTGTGATCTCTCTCTGTCAAATTAATAAATTTTAAAAAATAATTTAAAAAAAAGAAATTATCTAGTCTGAACAGAAAGAAAAGAAATTGAAATAAAAAATCACTAGAGTCAGGGGCGCCTGGGTGGCTCAGTCAGTTAAGCATCTGCCTTCGGCTCAGGTCATGATCCCAGGGTCCTGGGATCAAGTCCCACATTGGGCTCTCTGCTCAGGGGGAATCTGTTTCTCCCTCTGCCTCTCCCCTTGCTCATGCACTCTCTCTCTCATTTTCTATCTCTCAAATAAATTTTAAAAAAACTTTTTAAAAATGGCTAGAGTCTCAGTGACTTGAGAGATAAAATCAAAAGATGTCACATTTGTGCCACTGGAGTCCCTAAGGCAGAGGCAGACCATATTGGTGCAGAACAAACATTCATAGAAATAATGCCTTAAAAATTCCCAGATTTGGTGAAAGATAAATTTATAGATACAAGAAACTCAACAAACTCCAAAGAACAAACACTGATGAAAAAAAAAAATAAGCCCAGACACATAACAATAAAATTACTGAAAACCATAGATAAAGAAAAAGTTTTAAAAGTCATCACAGGTGGGTAGGTGGGAAGACAGATTGAATACAGGGGACAACAATCCAAGGAACACATTTTCTCATCAGATATGATGGAGGCCAGAGTAGGAGAGTAGAACAACATCTTTAAGGCGAAAAAAGAAAAGAATTATCAATCTCAAATTCTCCTTCTAATGAAAATATCTTCCAGGGATGAAGATGAAAAAAAGCCATTTCTCAAGGAAGAAGACAGAATTTATCTAAGCAGACTTGTCCTCTAAGGACATAGGAGAAGGAATTTCTTTAGGTTAAAAGAAAGGACACCAGGGTTCACTTGAAACTTGAGGAATAAAGGAAGAAAAACAGCAAAGGTGAGTATCTGCATAAATGTGACCTAGTATTTTTCTCATCTTCATTTCTTTAAAGTATTCTCGACTGTTGAGATACAAAAATATATTGTCAGCACAATACAGTAAAGACATGAAGGTTTTACAATCAGGGTGACCTCAGGATTTACCACTTACACGTGATGTTACCTTGGACCAGTCGCTTAAGCTTCCTGAATGTCTATCTCTTCTGTAAAATGCAGATGTTTCCATCTATCCTTTAGAGTTTTGGAAGGATTATTAATAATGTATGTGAAGTATGTGACATAAAATAAGAAATCAATGAATAGCATTTATTTTGTGGTTGCTTTTATTTACACTATTATTTAAATTGCATGAACACTACACAGCAGGTGGTACTGTGTTCAGTAATAGGAAAGTGAATTACTTTCCTCAGTGAGCCTTGCGTGCTGCTTTTATGGACCATCGACGTTTGGAAATCCCTTTAGATTCCAGCACACAGTGCAGAAGAGAAGTTGTGTTTGACATACTGTCTTCCATGGGACGTTTCCTTGTCCACTAACCTCCAAGAAGGCATTGGCCATGTGTTAGAACATGGGACTCTACTCCTAAATACCCCAATACAAACAAATGGGGTCAGACACCTAACACAAAGATAGCTCAAACATGGTGACCTCTGACCCATGTCTTACGACCTGTGTTTTGTAAAGATGAGTTGGGCTAATCCTTGTGATCCCTGGAGAATGGGAAAACTGGAAACATGAGGTGATCTACTAATCAAGGCTGAAGTTAAAAGGAAGCACTGGTCGCTGCTGGGTCTAGAAGAGCCATATGCAAGCAAGAGGGCAGGCATTATGAAGCGGACCACAGAGAGGACAGAAGCAGCAGGACACGCCTCTCCAGGAGAAAAGCAGCAGGACTGAAAGGAGAGAAGCACCTGTGGAGGGAGAGAGAGAAAGAGAGCAAACCAGGGATGTGGATGGATGCTCTTCAGAGCTGCTGCTGTTCCTGACAGCTGCCAGTTCCCATTCTGTCCTTTGCTCTAACAAAATAGCCTGATTTGATTTTGATTCTGAGTCCTTAGAGAAGGCGGAACAACAGATCTGCACGTAAGACAAGGGGGAACCTCGTGCCTGAGAGTCGTGACCACACAGAAATCGCTTCCAAGAGAAACTCCTTACTGCAGTCACTGTGGGCTTTATTTTTCTCCTTGCGCTTCAGCATTCAAAAGTGCATAAGCTTATTTCAGAACTTTTTGGAACTTCCTGTTCCCTAGCTAATTTTATTACCTAGTTTGCAAATGTGGCACACGTTGATTCCAGATCTAAAATGTTGACTCGTAATTCAGAATTGTCTTGTGGAATTGGGTAGAGTTCTTTCACTGTCTGAAGTAAAACTGAGGCAATCAGAGAATCTTTAACATAGAATGAAGGAAGTCTATGTGTTTTCGGAGTCAAACATGATACTGGGGTCTTTCCACTAATTGTGTGACTCTCATAGACCATAGTTTTCTAAGATGGAAAACAGTATCCTTCACATAAGCTTATAGAAAGAATTGAGAAAATACAAGGAAAGGAGCTACATGCAGTGAGTATTCACATACATTTGCTATTACTATTATTAATTTTTACCCACTTTGTAACGAAATGTCCTTGTCAACAATGTAGTTGACACATAAAAGATACCTACTAATCTCGCGGATCCAGGGTGGGGACAAGCTTTCGGTTCTAATATATCTACACCTTTGGAACTTTGGCAGGGAGGATGTTTGTATTTAGTTAGTGGTTTGTATTATTTAAGACCCCTAGATCATGACTGTATCTCAGAGAATACTTCAATCATTTTCTTATTCCTTATAGGAGCTATAAAAACTGTGAAGTTTTGTCTTTGCAACCTTTGGACTGTGCCAAGTGAAAACAACTCTAAAAATCCATTTGTACCACTAAGTACAATTCAATTAACTTAAACAATATCGAATTTCTATTAATTCCTACTAGAACATGAAGCAAGATTTAAAATGTAAATAGATTTACATGTAATCTATATAATCACAATTTGGATTAATTAAAAGAAAGCATCATCTGAATCTGCAGAAGGCCAGAATTAACAACTACTTTCAAAGCAATGACGTTCTGTTGATTCTAAATAAATTGGTGAATTGACCTAACAAAGGGCTCCTTGCTCGGGTGTTGTAATGAGGATGAGTAGTAATTACTCTAACAACAGATGTTGTAGAAATGCTTCTTTTAGAGTATCCAGTTTTTTTTCCTAAATAGATTAAGCTTTTACCCTTATAGTATTAATTTACACTACCAATTTACTTGGTAACTTCATCTTTGCAGATCTAGATTAAAAATCATCAGCCCTAGGTATCCTGAAACGTCCTCTCAGTATATCCCGTGTATGTCCCTTCATATTTTTATACTTTCACTAACATACAGTATTTTTCTAATTTTCATTTGAGGACTACCCTTTTGCTTTTTCATGAAGAAAAGACACATCAAGTCATTACAGATTGTCTAGTTTGTTAAATGAGAGCATATATGGAATGTTAAACTCTGTTCACAATGTGTTTTACTCATAAAAAGTACCTAACATAAGAATATTAACTGCACTGCAAATTCAAATCTCAGACTGAAACATATATCAAAAGGAGTTCATACCTTGGATATACCTAAAAGTTCAAATTCCAAAGTGACATAATTAGGAAGTGTAGGGAGATATGTATTAAGCATCCTTCAGGGAAGAAACGTAAAAATCACCCCAAACACTAGGACAATAAAGGTCATGAATAAAGCAGACTATTAATTGTGTACATCAATACTGTGCATAGGTATGAGGGTGTGTGTGTGTGCACGCATGCACATTTTTGCGTGTGTGCAGATTACCGCAGATCTCAAATGGGAAACTAATGGCAGAACTGGCATCTGCTTTGAATTCCATCTACAAGGTTAGAAAAATAAAACTCTACAGTATCTCTTTTTCCACGAAGAATGTAATAAACGTGCCCTAAAACTCATTAATTTTGATGATGCTTAGAAGCACCCTGACGTTTTAACTCTGGATTATTGTATAAGACCTTCCATTCCCAGCCATTCACACCCATCCAGCAATTCAGGCCAGTGTCTCCCAAGGGATCGCAAAGAGAGACCCTGCCAGGCTTGCTTGGTGAATAAGTGTGTGGTTGACAACCATACACTACTTAACTTAGCAAACATACTTCCACGGCTGTCTAGGCACCAAAGACCACTAGAGTAAGACATAATCCTTGTCCTCACAAGTTCAATCCAGGGAGGGAAAAACAAGTCAGTTTAAGACTGGGTGATAGGAGCCCCAGCAAAGGTATGCACAGCATAGCCCGGAGGTGGATGGACAACTGCCCTGAGAAGCAACTATTTCAGGGTTGAACGGTCATGAGTAAAGCCCTATAATACAGTTCTGATTATAGTTGAAATGGCAGAAGGCAGGAGGAAGGTCAGTTGAGGTCATTGAGGAAGGTCAATCCAATCGGAATTTCCCATGCACTGGGAAATAAAAAGAGCTCCCTGCAGCTGCCTCCCCTGTGGACAAAGGCGCCAAGAAACGAGGGACGGGAAGGTAGTCACAGCCTCATGTCCCACTCACAAAGTGTTGGTCCTTATCATACTGGTCCTAGGGAGCCCCTGAAGGTCAGTTATCAGCAATTATAGCCACATTTGTATCCGAATACCACTCCTGCCGCTGTCCAGGGAATGAACTGGTAGGGAAAAGAACAGAACACGGGAAACTGGTCAGGTGGTTATTCCAACTGGGGCCTAAAGCTGGGAAGTCAGGATAGAAATGAAATCAGCTTTAGTGATAAGCTGTTGTTACAGGAGGTGAGAAACCAGCAAGAAATAAAGCCTGTTTTCATGGGGTTTTCATTTGTATGCCAGAACAGTTTGTTCTCTTAAGATATTAACAAAACTCCTCTTGATTTTGTAATATTATAATGTATACAACCAACCTTCCGTATGGAGTATAGAGGGAAAAAGTCAACCCAAATGATCATAATTCCAAATTCGTAGTGTTTTGATAAATTATTTTATTGTGTATATAAAAATGTAAATATTGTATTTGCAGTTTAAAGATAAACTTAAGTGTTATTCATTTTTCAAAACTTGCTATCTTGCCTCAGACACCTCACAAAGCTAGTTCATAAAGCTAATCCTATGTTTCGACACATCCTCGAGCACACAGTGTGAAGTGCTATAAAATGTTTTATGAGAAGCCAAAACAAAGCACGCTACCCCCTCCACCATCCTCAGCAGCAAATGAGAACCTCCAGCATATGTTGCCGTAGCTTTAGGCAAGACGCTTCTGTTACACAGGCCAGCAAGCCTGTCCTGCATCTCCATACACTACTTGTCTTGGCAGCGTTGGGCAGGTCTAAAAATACAGTCATGCCTTCACCAAAGCAGAAGGACAGGCTGTACAGCGTGTCCGCGTCTGAGCTCCGCAACTGTGGACGTGCCAAGCCAAGTCACGTGCTCTCCATGGTCCATTGATTTTTTTTTTTTTTTTTTCAGAACAAAAAGAACATTGAAAGGCCTGATGGAATTTATTTACCTCCCTACCGCAAACAGAGGCAGTGAAGGGGAAGGAGGAGTGTCTTAGGTAGGTGGGCAGAGGCCTCACCTCCTGTGCTGGCTGTGACCTTGGCAAAAAGTCCCTGCAGCAGGAGAAACATGGGTTTCTTCACATAGTTTCAAGCTTTCCAGGCTTGAGAGTGCATCCACGGTCACGATCTTGTTTCTCCTCCTAATGGTCTTTGGGGGTGGGCGGGAGGCTGCTGAACTTTGCAGCACTAGAGGCAGAAGGGGTGGTGGTTGTGGGGAACAGGGGTACTAGTACAGCCCCTTGATTGCGGAAGCAGCCGGCATGCTCAAGGTCACAGGAGCAAGGAACTAAAGGCACTTGGAAGTGAGGTGAAGGGGATGAGAATGTGTCACCCCAAAATACGCCACTTTGGGTGAGATTATTTTGAGCTGGAAGCAAATGAGAATCAGTGAATGTGGAAAGAAACCTGTGGGGAATCTTCCTTTTCTGACTAAAAGCAGAAACTTTTGAGAAATGGGGACTGCCACAAGTCCACTCTTACCAGGGGAGTCTGATGGCCACTAAGCAGACAGCAAGTCAGCACCAGGGTGGGTCTGTGAACAAATCTACCCAAGTACCCTTATCGCCCCCTACTCCCCCTATATATTTCCTAGTCACTTCCTCAGTTTGCCACCGCGAGCCCAAAACTGTTTCTTCTCTGTCTTGTCACATCGCTACATCCATCGTCCTTTGTTAAAAAGGCATATATAAGCTCTCAGGCCTATCTGCTTCTTTGGCTCTTCATTTTTCTATGAAGGTCTCTGTATACATTCATAGCAATAAACCTTTTCTCATCTTCCTCTCTTTTTATAGTCTAATTTGCAGAGTTACAGTCACTGAACCTAAGGGGGTAGAATAAAGTGTTTTCCTTCCCTACAGAGATATTGTGTACAAAGACACTCAGATCCTAATACAGGGGACCAGATTAACCTCCAGCTCCGAGGGGTCCTCTGACCCCTGCTGCCTCAGAGGGCATAGACCGGCAGCCTCCATCCCTGCCTGAGCATCAGAGAGAGCCGCCCAGAGGATTTTAATGTCATACCCAAGCCAGGATTCCATTCCAGTCCATTTAGGTGAGAATCTCTCAGGGTGGGCACACAGGACTGTATTTTTTAAAGTCCCCTGGGAGGAAGGAATGTGCAGCCAGGTTGAGGACCACAGGACTCTCAGGTCTCTCTGGAGCTGCCAACTTGACTGCACAGGTGCTGGGTGCCAGGGGCTCAGCCTTCCCACGGTTTCATCCCTACTCTGTAGTTTACCCATAAGGCTGGAGAAGCTAAAGACAGTTCCAAAAATTAAACACCCAGTAAATGACAAGGTCAAGATTTGAACACAGGGCTGTCTGATCAGGTTCAGTCTCAGACACCATTAGGTTCTGTGTTCATTGTGGCTCTGTTGTGTGTGTGTGTGTGTGTGTGTGTGTGTGTCTCAAATAAACTGTCACAGCTGCATCACAGTCTTCCAGGCTCAAATCCCTCCCAGTCTGGCTCCTCTTACCTGATCCTCCAGAAATGCTGAAATTTTACCGAAGTTTCCTGGTGGGAAATGCTATTATGCCTCTAGGCTTTTGCAATACTGTTTCCCCTCACTAGAAGGAATCAGGCTTCCTACATGTACTTGAGATCTAGTCAAGCTCCTTCCCTCCCTGAAGGGATATCGTGGAGTTACCTCCTCATTTCCACCAAAAGGCAGGAGAGCGTAGAACCACGAGGGTATAGCTAGACTCAAGAGGTGCAATACCCCATCCCAGTTGTGTGACCTTGAGCAAGTTACTTTGCCTCTCTGTGCCTTCATTTCCTTCCCCAGCATGTGATAATAATGATACCTATCTTATGGTATTATAAGAGGACTCAAAGAATTAACATAGGGAAACAATGAGCAGAGTGCCCGCCTGCTCCTCAGTCCGAGTTCTTGATACATGCCAGTTTCGAGATTCAGTGCACTCTGGGCTGTCCTGCTCCCTTTACATAACCACCTCCACTTCTTGGCTGTGAGTTCCTTTGGGGCAAAGACTCAGTCTTCCTCATCATTCTAACCCTAGGGGAAACATCTTGCCTGAGTGTAATAGATGGTCAATAAAAATAGGAATGAGAGAATTGTCAGTAATTTATCACCCAGCACCCACCGAAATCTCAAGTTGTGCAGCCAAGGCTGGTGGAATATTTGGCCATGGGACAGAATGAAGCAAACTCATTCAAAGCAGAAAGGAGTCCATGGTCTCGGCCTCATTACCACAATGACTGGGGAGACTTTATTACCTAAAACCCTACTTTAGGTACTTGGAAGAGAAGATCTGAAGGACCAAGTACTGAGACATTAACACCTGGGAGCTAAGGGTACTGAGGACTATGTAACTGCCCTTTCCATGCTCCTGAATACCCAGTACAAAATGAATCAAGAATATCAGGGAGTCATGTCAGTTTTCCCACCCAACTCTAAAATTGTCAGAAAAGAGATGCATTTCCTCCTTGACTAAGTCCCTTAAAAAAAAAAAAGTGATCTTTACCTGAGAAGCCTTATTATACTTTGTATTAAGGCATGAAAAGAACATTTTTAGGGCCACTGTATTCATATATTTTTTGTAACATTAAATTTGAACCTGCTTGCCCAAAGCTTTTATACAGACAATAGAAAATAATTATTGCCAAGACTTGGTTACTTAGTTGCAAGTGTTCTAGGATTCCCAAGTCAGATGATTTGCATCTACAAATCTCTAACATCCTAGAAAACACATTTCTCCAGGGAATTGTATGATCTCTTATCATACTGCAATTATATGTCCAAACCCTTTCCTTAGAGATGTGATTCAAGAGTAGTTTCTGCATCAAAAAGTTACTTTAGGAATCTCATAGAAATGAAATTATTTCATATGTTCCCTCTAGTTTTATCATAAAACACCCAACAAAAGAAGTGATTAACAACTAAATTAATTCCACTCTTTCATCTACCTACACTTAGATACTGATTGAAAAAATCTCCCTTATATCAGGCACTGTGCTAGGTAAGCACTTACTGGTGATATGACATGAATAAAAGGAAAATATATGTTATCAAGCAATCTAATAGGAGAGAGTTACACAATCAGATGGCTATTGGCTATGTCACGTAAAGAGAGAACTCAATGGCATATTACATAGGAATATACCAAGGTAATTAAGTAAGGGTACTTAACCCAATCTTGGCATATGACGAAAGGCTTCCTGGAGGAGGTGACTCTTAGAAGGGAGAGTAGGAATGCAGGAAATGGAGGCAGAGAGCAGAAAGCACAAAGGATACCAAGGAAGAAAGCAGGGCACAAGGAGCTTAGTGCCAAGGCACAGAGAGAAGCTTTGGTGGCAGGGGAAATGTTAGAGAAAGAAAGTAGGAGGCAGATCACAATAGTCCACGTAAGATACAAGCATTTTCTTTTTTTCTTTTTTTTTTTTTTAAGATTTTATTTATTTGGCAGAGAGAGATCACAGTAGACAGAGAGGCAGGCAGAGAGAGAGAGAAGGAAGCCGGCTTCCTGCTGAGCAGAGAGCCCAATGTGGGACTCGATCCCAGGACCCTGGGATCATGACCTGAGCCGAAGGCAGCGGCTTAACCCACTGAGCCACCCAGGCGCCCTACAAGCATTTTCCAATGGAAGGTTTTTGGCCCATGTTATATGAAACCTTCCCTACAAATGATAAGAAAAATCACCGATTAACTTAAATTAAAATAGGCTGTTTGTCCACATGAAGCTTCTATCTATCAATAAGCCAACCACTGGCAGGAGATTTGCAGTCTGGTTTGTGGGGGGAAGTGTTTTCAGTGAGAAAGACAGACAAAGATAAAAAGAGAAAAACACTCCCTTTTCTTTCTTATAGAAATTCCTGTTTTGTTTCATTCTGTTTTGTTTTCCCTGAAGGAGTAAAATACTATGATAAAGCCACCAAAAAAATCTCATAATACTTCATGGAAACCACCCTGCCCTGTGGGGAAAATGAAATGGACAAGGAAACCTTATGGTAGAATTAGAATAAAAAAGAAATAAAGCAACAAAGTTTCTAGGAAGAAAATAAAGGTATTGAGATGAGGGTAATCAAAAGCTGCTGGGGTGAAAGGGATTTGCTGGCAAGTAGTGGCCTGTCCCTGCCAGCAAATGCCTTAGAAAAATACATAGCCAGCTGAGGAGAAGGACCTGCGTAGGCTGGGCTGGGAACCACGCATGCAAGGAGTGCTAGTACAGCCAGTGAAGATTGGAGTCACGTGGGGACAGACGAGATAGCTGGGACACAGCTGGCATCTCCAGCAGGGCAATGCCTCATTTTACTCCAGAACAAACGTTCACACTTAGCTTGTTTATGAACAGACTGAGGGTCGTGTTTTGTCCACTTAGCAGGAAACGTGACCTTTGGTGTTCAAGGTCGCCATTCACCAACTACTATCCATAAACCCTTCCTGGGCATCTCTCACTGACTTGGCCTCTTCGGGCAGCCAGTCTGAAGGAATGTGGCAGAAATGCCTACTGGCAGCTTTGAGTTCTCACTGACCTACCAACTATTTGCTGTGTGTTCCTTAGAAGAGAGTCACTTAACCAGCCTCCCTAATTTTCTGTTTGATTCTTGATGAAAAAGACGCAGTCTCAGAAGTCACTTCCAGCTCTTCTGGTTAGAGTCCCAGCAAGTAGATGGTCAATATTTCCCTTTGATAATGAACTGCAGACTGAACTTCCAAGTCTCCGCTTGAAAGGACCAGTTTCCCAAAACTGCCCGTTTTAAGCAGAAAATCATTGAAAAGATCAAACATAGCATCCCCATAGCTACTCTATACATGATCTAGTGGGGAATTTGGTTTTATTTATTTATTTGCAGTGACAGGATCATCTTTGGAAAACTTCCCTCTCTAGCTACTCAACATAGCAAACTGTTACAGCAAACACCCTCCATATTGCATAACAACAGCTGTTACTCTGGAAACAAGTTAACCCTTTGCTTTCCATAAAATGTATCACTTCCTTTAAGGATACTAAGTCAATGCTCTCTGGATGTGAAGAATAGCCTTGGCCACACACAGACCTGACATAATCAATTTGTGTACTAGGGGAGACACTCCAAAGATCAATCTATTTTAAAATAATTACATTTAAAAGTCACTTTAATGTTACTTCCGTACCCCTAAACTTGTTTGTAAAGAGTAATAAATAGTAAAAGAACACCTGACATTGACTCACCATACCAAAACTAAAAAGGGAAATGATAGGACTTACCAATTCTTCTCTAATTAACCAATGGATTTTGCTTTAAAGTATATATTGAAACATAATTTTCCCTACAATGTTATCAAGAAGGTGATTATGCAAATAAAGGCAGCTCACTGCAGAGCATGATCTTTGGGTTGAGAAACCTAAACACTCTCTGTTTCCTTGGCTTTGAAATGGCAGCAGTAAACCCCATCTCATAATGCTGCCACCAGATCTAAGAGAGTAGATATGTATGACATATGTAATGTCAAGTAGGTGGGCTGGCACAAAGATGGCACATAGTAGGGGCTCCACATATGCTCCCCTCAA
The DNA here is from genome assembly GCA_004024625.1 of Mellivora capensis. NCBI lineage: Eukaryota > Metazoa > Chordata > Mammalia > Carnivora > Mustelidae > Mellivora > Mellivora capensis. The sequence continues at coordinate 174,844 of PISX010001677.1, read as the reverse complement.
TCTATTTAACTTGTAATAAGAAATGAAGAAAGCCATTCTGTTGTGGTATCAGTGATTTCTAATAAGATAAATAAACTGGGGTGCCTGTTTGGCTCAGTCAGGTAAGAATCTGACTCTTGATTTCTGCTCAGGTCATGATCTCGGGATTCCGAGATCCAGCCCGGTACTGGGATCCACCCAACATGGTTCCAGCTTAAGAATCTCTCTCTCCCTCTCCCTCTGCCCCTCCCATCTTTCTCTCCCTCTCCAAAATAAATAAAATAAAATAAAATATTTCTTTTTTAGACCTCTGTTAATGGATTAGTAGGTTTTAAATAAGCAGAAAAAAGAAATAAGGATAGAAACAAATAGCTCTGAAGAAATTGTTATGGTATCCCTGAGAAATTTATGGCTCCAGCTACTAAAAATTTCACTCGTTCTAGTTCCTCATGTCAGCACTGGAATTTATCAAGCCATATTTGTGTTTATCATTTATTTATTATTATTTACAGAAAGAAGAAGAAGAAAAAAAAGAAGAGTGCAAAAAATGTTAAAAGGGAAATAAGAGTTGTGAGTCTTCACAAAAGAAAACCCAGCTTGGGCAATGGGAAATAAAGTTGCTGCTGGCAGAATGTTCAGCCCAAGGGTCAGATGACATGCCATACCTTACTGTGCCTCTTGGTATTACTTGACCAAACTTATCACTTTCTCCTCTGAGAAGAACTTAACCATGGAGCATCCTTGGCCTCCTCCTTGGGCTGACCTCCTCACTCCCCAAATGGTCCCATCTTGTCCCATAGCTTTAAATATATCCCCACATGATGACTCCCAAAGATGTAATGCCTTCCCAGACCTCCACCTTTAACACTAGATTCTGTGACCCAGCAACCTACAAAACATCTCCACTGTGCAGCCTCAACTTGACATGCCTAAAACCCACCAAAGCTTCCTCTTAACAACCAGCTCTACCTCAGCTTTCTGCTTCTCTAATAATAGCAGCAGCATCCCTCCAGTTGGTAAAGATAAAAAAAGGTCACCACTGACTCTGCTCTTTCCCTCATACCCCACACCAAATCCATTAGCAAATCTGGTCAGCTGTTCCTTCTGTATATAGTCAGATACAGTGAACTTCTGCTTTCTTCAATCACAACTGAAATCCCTGGAGATTATCTATGAAACAAACAGAGGAAGCTTCTGAAAGATAAATAGAAGAGGCAGACCAGCTAGGGAGCTTGGAGCCCAAGCAATGGCACAGGGGTGAGTTCCCTGAGTTTTCTTTTTGCTTCATTCTTCTTATACTTAGCACTAGAGCTTAATAACCAGAAAATGGCAATAAACAGAGGTCAATGTAGACAAAGTACCAGCAAAAAGGGACAGTCCATCATGACAGAAAACATTCAGACAAACACCACAGAAGATATCAACAAAGTCTGAGTGAGGAGCCTAGATTCCCCCTCACTAGACTCCATGGACCACTCCAACACCCATGCTGGGTGGTGTCAGGGAAGAAAGGGAGATGAGACTTTCATCGCCACCAGGTGGTACCATTCAACCCCTATCCTGTGGTGTCCAAGGAGATGGAAAAGCCAGTAACCTGGAAATGACAACAATCACAGAAAGAAGAGCTCCCCAAATAACAGATTATCTAAAGGACAAGGTGAGGGGCTGTCTAGTAAGGCAAGGAATTTTTAGGAGATATGCACTACTACACTAATAAAACACCACAGAGTAAGATTTTGGCTCCCAACTCTACTCTCATCAGCAAGGACCAAGAATGGAGCCTAGACTTTGACCCTTGACAGGCTATAACAAGGTGCCCCAAACACTCCCCCTTAAACACATACACACATACAAGGATAAAGGATGTGTTGGAAAAGGCTAAATAAGCAATCAGAACTTTCATCTTTGCAAGGATAATGAGGTGACCAATCACAGTGACAGGAGAGATCATGTGTGGAGCCTGGACTTCCACCCCTATTAGGTGAAAATTAGACATTCCTTCCAGCAAGGGTGCTATCAGAGGAGGCCTCATGGAGAATCAAGACCTAAATGAACACCCAGTAGTAAAGAGAACACCCCTTGTGTACTCCCCAGATCAGTGGAAGCAATGAAAGAAGCTGTAATTATTCAAAACTACCCCTTCTGGCTAGGATGATATCAATGGAAGCATAGTGGGAAGCCAGAACTCTCACTGCTGCCCAGTAGGACCATAGCCTCTCCTCATGTTAACTCATCTAAGTGGGGAACATGGAATTCCACTCCCACTTGATTTTTATTGAGGCAGTACTCACCCCTTCTCCAGCAGAAGCAGCATCAAAAAGCCAAAACAGAAGATCCAGAGTTTCATAGCACAATACCCCCAAATTCCAGGTTTTAATTGGAAAAGAAAAAAATGACTGGCCATACTGATTAACCAGGAACATCTCAACTTCAGTAAAGATCACTCAGTAGACCAAGCAATGGCACCATTAGATATTTATCCAAAGGTTAAAACGGTGATTTCAAAGGGCACCAGTACCCCAGTGTTTATAGCAGCAATGTCCACAACAGCCAAAATATGGAAAGAGCCCAGAGTTCCACTGACAGATGAATAGAGAAGGTGTGGTATATATATACAATGAAATATTACTCAGCCATCAAGAAAATGAAATCTTACCATTTGCAATGATGTGGATGGAGCTAGATGGTATTATGCTAAGTGAAATAAGTCAATCAGAGAAAGACAATTATCATGATTTCACTTACATATGGAATTTAAGAAACAGAACAGATGAACACGGGGAAAGGGAGGAAAAAAGTATAAGATGAAATCAGAGAGTGAGACAAACCATAAGAGACTCTTACCTATAGGAAACAGACTGAGGATTGCTGGAGGGGTGGTGGGTAGGGGGATGGGGTAACTGGGTGACAGGCATTAAGGAGGGCATTTGATGTAACGAGCACTGGTGTTATATGCAACTGATGTGTCACTAAACTCTACCTCTGAAACTAACAATACACTATATGTTAATTGATTTTATATAAAATATTTTTTTTAAAAAGATACTAACAGAGTTAGTATTAGCTAAAAAGCTTTTGAATGAGCCATGATAAAATGTCCCAAAGAGAAATATGGACATACTTGAATTAAATTGAAGAGAAAAAAAAATCTTGGCAAAGAAATAGAAGGTATAAAGAGCCAAAAGAAAAATTGAAGAATGAAAAAAATATAATATCCAAAAATAAAAACTCAGTGGATGGTCTGGAAAGTGGAATGAAGTAGAAAAATGAGATGTAGTCAAAAACACTAAAGACAGATCAAAATGGATAGAATTCTAAGAAAATTCAAGTGGTCCATAGTAAGACAAGAAAAAGAAAACAGAGAAATAAAAAACAGAACAAAGAGAAAATAAACATTTAAATGGCAGGGTTAAACCTTAACATATCAAAAATGGCATTAAATATAAATAGTATAAATATACTAATTAAAGGACAGCTTTGTCTTAGTGCTTATGTGCCTAACAAGAGAGTATCAAACTACTTGAGGCAGAAACTGATAGAACTAAAAAGAGAAAAGAATCCACTATTACAGTTGAGAACTTCAACTCCTCTCTGTAAGAAATGGACAGATCCAGCAGGGAGAAAATCAGTAAGGTCCTATCTGGGCTCAGCAACACCATCAGTTAATTGGATATAACTGACATCTATCTACAGACCACTTCAACAAACAATGGCAGAATAAACACGGTTTTCCAACTCATATGGAACACTCACTAAGATAGACCACATTCAGGACCATAAAGCATACCTTAATAAATTTAAAATGGAGCTCAAACAATGTCTGCTTTCAGACCACAGCAGAGTTAAATTAGAAATCAGTAACAGAAAGATAACTAGAAAATCCCAAAATATGTGGAAATTTAAAAACACACTTCCAAATAACACAGGGGTCAAAGAAGAAATTTCAGAAATTTAAAATATTTTCAACTAAATGAAATGAAAACACAACTGATCAAAATATGTGGAATTCAGGAAAAGCAGTGCCTAATGGGAAATTTATAGTACTAAATGCATATATTAGAAAAGAGGAAATATCTAACATCAATTACCTGACTTTAAACCTTAAGAAACTAAAAAAAGTTGAGTGAATTAAATCCAAAGTAAGCAAAAGCAAAGAAATAATATGAATTAGAAAAATATCAATGAATTTGAAAAGAGAAAATCAATACAGAAAATCAACAAAACCAAAAGATTTTGAAATGATCAACAAAATTGATAAGCCTCTAGCCAAGCTACTTAAGGGTTGGGGGGTGGGGACAGGACAAAAATTACTAATAGCAGAAATGAAAGAAGGAATATCACTGCATTTTTTTGCATGGATTTTAAAGATTTATTTATTTATTTATTTATTTGACGGGGGAGGTGGGGAGAGAGAGAGCACATGTAGGCAGAGCGTCAGGCAGAGGGAGAGGGAGAAGCAGGCTCTCTGCTGAGCAGGGAGCCTGATGTGGGGCTCGATCCCAGGACACTGGGATCATGACTTAAGCGGAAGGCACTGCTTAATCAACTGAGCCACCCAGGTGCCCCTTTTGCATGGATTTTAAAAGGGCAATAAAAGATAGAGTGATTTATCATGGTGAACACTTCATAATGTTGAATCACTAAGTTGTACACCTGAAATTAATATAATACTGTATGTCAAGTATATTGCAATAAAAATCAATAAGCAGCCAAAAAGTGGGATAATAAAGAAATACTATGAAATATTCTATGCCTACAAATTTGATAATGTTGATGAAATGGACCAATTCCTTTAAAGATGCAATCTGCCAAAACTCAAGTAATAAATCCCAATATCTATTAAAGAAATGGAATTAACAATTAATAATCTTCTTAAGCAGAAAACACCAGGCCCAGATGGGTTAGCTGGTGAATTCTACCAAATATTTAAGGGCAAATTCTATCAATTCTATACATATCTATCTCAGATGATAGAACAGGGGTATTACCTCCAAAATCATTCTAGGAGGCCAACATAATTCTAACACCAAAATAGGACATTACAAGAAAACTAAAGACCAATATCTCTCATGAACACAGATGCAAAAATCATCAACAAAAGATTAGCTAATTGAATAAAAAAATGTGTATAAAGAATTATGCACTATGATCCAGTGGGATTTATCCTAGATATGTAAGCCTGATTAAACATTTCAAAAATCAATTAATAAAATCCATCATATCAGCAAACTAATAAAGGAAAAAAATTACATGATCGTATCAATAGATGCAGAAAAAGCATCTGAAAAAATCCAATACCAATTCATGATTTAAAAAAAAAAACTTGCTCTCAAGCAACTAGGAATAGGGCACCTGGGTGGCTCAGTCAGTTAAACATCTGCCTTCAGCTCAGGTCATGATCCCTGTGTCTTGGGATTGAGTCCCACATCTGGCTCCCTGCTCAGCAGGGATTCTGCTTCTCTCTCTGGCCCTCCCCCTGCTTGTGCTCTCTCTCTCTTTCTCTCTCAAAAATAAATAAAATCTTAAAAAAAAACCAAGAATAGAGGGGAAATTCCTCAAATTGATAATGCATATGTACAAAAATCCTACAGCTAATATTATGCTTAATAGTGAGAAACTTGAAACTATTCCACTAATACTCAAGGATGTCCCCTCTCACCACTCCTTTCCAACATCACACTGGAAGTCCTTCCTAATGTAATAAGATGAGAAAATAAAATAAAAGGTATATAGATTGGGAAGGAAGAAAGTAAACTGTCTTTGTTCATTGATGACATGATCATCTATATAGAAAATCTGAAATAATCTAAAAAAATACCTCTGGTACTAATAATAGCAAGGCTTTAGTAACACTGGTACACAAAGTCAATTGATTTCTTATATACCAGCAATGAACAAATAAAATTTGAAATTAAAACCAAAATACCATTTATGTTAACACCCCTAAAATTAAATAATTAGGTATAAATTTAACAAAATATGTACAAGATCTATATGAGGAAAACCAAAAAATGCAGATGAACAAAATCAAAGGTCTAAACAAATGGAGAGATGCTCCATGTTCATTGGTAAGAAGACTCAGTATATCCTAAATTTAATTATAGATTCTATGTCATCCCAATAAAAATCCTAGCAGATTATTCAGTAGATATCAACAAACTGATTCTAAAGTTTATATACAGAGGTAAAAGACCCAGAATAGCCAGAACAATATTGAAGCAGAGGAGCCAGGCTGGAGAACTGACACTATTTGACTTCAAGATTTACTATGAAGCTGTAATAACCAAGACAGTGTGGTACTGACAAAAGAAATGACATATATAGATCAATGGAATATAATATATAGCCCAGAAACAAATGCATATAAACATAGTCAACTGACCTTTGACAAAGGGGCAAAGACTGTAAAACGGAGCAAGGAAAATGATACTGGAACAACTGGTCATCTGCATGCAATAAATTGAATATAGATACAGAACCTACACCCTTCAAGAAAATTAACTCAAGGGGTGCCTGGGTGGCTCAATGGATTAAAGCCTCTGCCTTCGGTTCAGGTCATGATCCCAGGGTCCTGGGATCGAGTCCCGCATTGGGCTCTCTGGTCAGCAGGGAGCCTGCTTCCCCCCCACCCACCCTCTGCCTGCCTCTCTGCCTACTTGTGATCTCTATCTAATAAATAAATAAAATCTTTAAAAAAAATTAACTCAAAATGGATCATAGACCTAAAAGTAAAATGCTCAAACTATAAAACCCCCACAAGATAATATAGGAGAAAACCTAGATGTCCTTGGGTATGGCCATGACTTTTTAGATACAACACAAAGGCACAAACCAAATAATCGATAAACTCAACTTCATTAAAATTAAAAATTCTTTCACAAAAGACAATGTTAAAAGAATGAGAAGACAAGTCACAGAGTGGGAGGAAATATTTGCAAAAGACACATCCAATAAAATACTGTGATTCAAAATACACAAAGAAATCTTAAAAATAAGAGGACCAAAAAATCCAATTAAAAAGTAGACAAAGACCTCAACAGAAACAAAGATATAAAGCCGGCAAATAAACTTATGAAAAGATGCAACACATTATATGGGATCAGGGAAATGCAAATTGAAGCAACAAGATACCACTACAAACCTATTAAAATGGTCAAAGTCCAGAACATTGACAAGATTAAATTCTAGAGGATTAGAGCAGTAAGAAATCTCAACTCTAGTGAGAATGCAAAATGGTTCAGCTACTACGCAGGAGGGTTTAGCAGTATTTTATAAAATGAAAGAAACCCTTGCCATTCTATCCAGCAATCATCCTCCTTGTATTCACCCAGAGGATTTGAAAAGTTGTGTCCATGTAAAAACTTGCACGTGGATGACTGTAGCAGCTTTATTCACAATGGCCCAAACTTGGAAGCAACTGAATTGTCCCTCAATAGGTAAATGGATAAATAAAATGTGACACAATCACCCAATGGAATATTATTCAGAGATGACAAGAAATGAGCTACCAGGCCATGAAAAGACATGGAAAAAATTTAAACACCTATTACTAAGTGAAGCAAAAACAATCTGAAAAGGCAACATGCTGTATGATTAAACACAATATGACATTCTAGAAAACATAAAACTATGAAGACCGTAAAAAGATCAATGGTTGCTGGATGTTGGGGTGGAGCAGAAGTGAACAGGCAGAGCACAGAGGATTTTTTAAAAGAATGTATTTATTTATTTGAGACAGAGAATAAGCATGAGGGGGGCAAGAGACAGAGGGAGAAGTATGCTCCCTGCTGAGCAGGGAGGCCGATGTGGGGCCTGTTCCAAGGACCCTGAGACCATGACCTGAACCAAAGACAGATATTTAACTGACTGAGCCACCCAGGTACCCCAGAACAGAGGATTTTTAGGGCAGTGAAATTGTTATATGATAACGTAATAGTGGATATAATACATATCATTATACATTTGTCTAAACCCATAGAATATACATCAAGAGTAAGCCCTAAAGCAAGTTATGGACTTTGGTAATTATGAGGTCTCAATGTATTTCATAGTTGTAACAAATGTACCACTCTGGTGGGGGATGTTGATAATAGGGACGGCCTGCATGTGTTGGAACAGTGGGTATATGAAAAGTCTCTATATCTTCTCTCAATTTTGCTGTGAATCTAAAATTGCTCTAAGAATTGTCTTCAAGTAGAAAAGAGATAGCTTAGCAGACCTGATAAAAAAAAAATCTTCTAACCAAATGTTGCCTATAACTCACTTCAAATATAATAATTTAGAAATATTGAAAATAAAAAAGCGAAAAAATATATAGCACATAAATATAAATTCAAAGAATCAAGGAGTGGGCTATTGTTAGATAAAATAGATTTTAGAATAAAGAAAATTACTGGCAACATTAAATAATGATAAAAGGATGATTCTACTGAAAAGACATAGCAACACTAAATGTGCATGCATCTGACAAAAAGCAGGAAAATATGTGAAGCAAAAACTGATAGAAATGAAAAGAGAAGCAGATAAACCCACAATTATAGCTGGGGACTTCTGTATTGCCTCTCACCAATTACCAGAACAGCTAGACAGGAAACCAGCCGGAATACAGAAGAACTCAACAACACCATCAACAGATAGCCTCTAACTGACATTCAGAGCACATTCCACTGAACAACAGTACCTTTTTTCAAATGTCATGGAATACACAGAACAATGGACCATATCCTAGGTCACAAAACAAACCTTATTAAATTTAAAAGAATTTAAATTGTACGCAGTATGGTCTTTGATCACAAGGGAATCAAACTAAATATTAATACCAGAAAGATTGAAAGAAAATCTTCAAACTCTCAGAAGCTAAACAATACACTTCTAAATAATCTATGAGTCAAACAATCTGTCACAAGGGAAATTAAACAACACATTGAGTTGAATGAAAATAAAAATAAATCATATCAAAAGTGTGGGAAGCCGGGGTGCCTGGGTGGTACAGTCTGTTGAGCACCCGACTCTTGGTTTCTGCTCAGATCATGGTTTCAGAGTGGTGAGATCCAGCTCCACATGAGGCTCCATGCTCAGTAAAGACTGTGCCTGTTTCTCTCTCCTTCTCCCTCTGCCCCTCCCCACTCTCTAAAATGAATAGATAAATCTTAAAAAAAAAAAAAAAAAAGAAAACACACACACATAACTTTGTGAAACAGCAAAAGCAGTGCTGAGAGTGAAATCTCTACCCGTAAATGCTTATATTAGAAAAGAGGATAAAATATCAATATTCTAATCTTCCACCTCAAGAAAGTATAAAAATAAGAGCAAGACAATTCTAAAGCAATCAGAAAAAAGGAAATAAGAAAAGGCATAGGTCAATGAAATTTAAAGCAGAAAACCAATAGAAAAAAAAACAATGAAAAAAAAAAGCAGCATCTTTGAAAAGTTCAACAAAATTAACAATCTTCTAACAATACTGATGAAATAAAAATAAGACACACACTGCCCATATCAGGAATGAAAACATGGGATATCACCATAGATATGGCATTCATAAAAAATAATAAGGGAATATTTTGAACTCTATACATACAAATTTTACCACTTAGATGAAATGAACTAATTCCTAGAAAAACACAAGCTGTCACAAATCACATGTTAAATACATAATCTGAATAGCTCTGTAATTATTGAGGAAATTAAATTTATAATTTTAAATTCCCTGAAAGTCAAATCTCCTGACCCAGATGATTTCACTAGTAAATTATATCAAATATATACATTTAAAGAGAATTAGTACCAATTCTCCACAATCTCTTTCTGAATACAAAAGAAGAGAAGACACTTCCAAATTTACTTTATGAAATCATTACTACAGATACTTAACCTAGATGAGCAGTAAAAAAAGGAAAACTACAGATCAGTATCCTTCATAAATACAGATGCAAAAATCCTTAATAAAATATTAACATAGAATTCAGCAATGTGTAAAAAGAAATATTTATCATGAACATATGGGGTTTATTCCTATGACAAGAGGCTGGTTCAGTATCTGAAAATCAAGAAATCTAATACACAATATTAATATGATAAAGAACAATAGTATTGTGACCATATCAACTGATGCAGAAAAAAATTTAACAAAATTCAACATCCATTTATGACAAAAATGCTCAGGAAATAAGGAGTAGAGGGGAACATCCTAGATTTAATAAAGAACATCTGCAAAAAAAAAAAAAAATCTATAGCAGCATCATACTTAAGGAAAAAAAAAATACTGAACTTTTTCTCCTGAAGACATGAAATGAGGCAAGACTGCCTGTTCTCACTGCTGTTATTCACCATAATATTGGAAGCTATAGGGCATACAATAAGGCAAGAAAAGGAAATAAGCATATAAACAAGCAAAGAAGAAATAAAACTGTCCCTACATGTCAATGACATGACTCTTTATATAGAAAATCTCAATTAAAAAAATAAAAATAAAACAAACAAAACCTCCTAAAACTACTAAGTAAATTTAGCAAGGTCTCAGAATACAATGTAAACATTAAAAATCAATTATAATTCTATTATCAATAAACACATAGAAACCACAATTTAAAATAAAATATATTAGCAGTTATAATTGCTCAAAAATTGAAATACTTAGATGTAAATCTAGTAGTACACATTCAGGATTTGTAAGCTGAAAACTGTAAAATGCTAATGAAAGAAAATTTAAACGTTCTAAATAAATGGAAAAATATATTGCATTCACAGATTGGAAAACAACATAATAAAGACTCAACAAAATAAAATTAATTCTTCCCAAATTGATAGAGGCAATTCTATCATCCAAGAAAGATTTTTTATAGATATAGAAAAGACTCTCCTAAATTTCATACTGAAATGCAAACGATCTAGAATAGCTAAAATGATTTTGGAAAAGAACCCAATAGGAGGAATCATTCACTCCAACTTCAAGATATAGCTAAAGTCATGAGGATGATGTGGCACTGGCAGACAGAACAACATATAGATCAACAGAACAGAACACATACTCCAGAAATAGTCCCACACAAGTATAACTAATTATATTTTAACAGGTGTACAAAAGCAATTCAATGGTGGGGGGAAAGAAAGTCTTTCCAACAAATGGTGCTAAAGCAATGGAACACACATTTGAAAAATTGTAAATCATACACTTTACACAAAAGTAACTCAAACTGGATCATAAATTTAAGTGTAAAACATAAACCTTAAAAACTTTTGGAAGAAAATGGGAGAAAATCTTCAGAACCCTGGGCTTCATAAACAGTTCTCGGACATGACACCAGAAGTATGATCCATAAAAGAAAAACTCCATAAATTAAACTTCATCAAAATTCACAACTCTTACTCTGTGAAGGACCTTGTTAAGGTTATGAAAAGACAAGCTACAGATTGGGAAGAAATGTTTGGAAAACACATACTCAATAAAAGACTCATATCTAGAAAATATTAAAAAATCTCAAAATTCACAATAATAATCATTTGATTAGGAAATGTGTTGATAATTATTGTGCCCACTTTGGCAGCACATATACTAGAAAATATGCTTTTAACTATTGTAAATGTTTGGAAATTTCTACAATGAAATACTTTTTTAAAACTACAAAAAGGGAAAACTGGTATTTTAAGGTCTATAGCAATCTGGACATAAGGGTTGTATTTTATTGTGCTGTGTTACAGGTATTGTCCACTTGATAGATTTCCTTACTGGTTGTTAAATAATTTTAAAAAGACCATGCCAGATTCAGACAAATTTTTACTTCCTAATGTCTTTGTGTTAGCCATCTGGAATATAGCAAACTTCCTCATTTATCCCCCTGATTCCACATTTGACTTTCCATAGTCTGTTAACAGTGAAATAACTGGAGAAATTCTTTTACAACACAAATTAGCTCAAAACCATCCATTAAACCCCTTCTCCTCTCATTCAGAACATGAGCCAAGGTCCTTACACTGGCCCAACCTCCCCCATTCCATCCACCTCCCTCACCATCTCCTCTACTCTCTACTCATTCTATCTCTTTGTGCAGTGCTGGCTACTTTTGTGCTCTTTGCACCCATCAGGCATGTTCTAGCCACTAGGCTTTACATCTCATGTTTCCTTCTACCTGGAGCATTCTTCAGGACATCATATGGCTCACTTCCTCACCTTCTACAAGTCTCCACTCCATATCATTTTCTCAGAGTCAAACCCCCTCTAACCACATTACAGAGTTCTTATCACCCTCACATCTGTCAGTCCCTTGTCTCCAGCCTCTTTCCATGTTTTGTTTTCCCAAGGCACTGTCATTTTCCAATATGTTCTATAATTGACTTATTTTATCTTGCGTTATGTGTCTCCCCTCTCTAAATGTCAGCCCAATGGGGACAGAGATTTCCTTCTGTTTTGTGCCCGGTTGCTCCACAGAACCTAGAACAGTGCCTGGCACATAGTACATGCTCAATAAATACTTGTTGAATGAATTTTAATCAAAATTCCTAGATAAACAGTGGCAAAGCTTGGCCGATACATTTGGTAGTATTAACTATCTTGTACCAGGATGATGGTGATCTGCTAAGGCTAACAATATTGAACACTAGTTTTGAAGTCCTCCTTCTTTGCCAGAAACTCTACCAAGTGCTTGATGTGACTGCTTGTGCGCGCGCGCACACACACACACACACACACACACACTTCAAAGAGCAGGAAGCATTTCACTGGGGAAGCTATGAGGAATTCACCTGCCCTCATGAGGACTGATTTCCAGTGCTCTAAATTGGTATATTGCCATAAAAATAGTTGACATTTACTGAATACCAATGACATGGCAACTACTCTTCTAAGCACTTGTATTATTATCTCTTCTCATTTTAACAACTGTGTGGGTTAATACTATACTAATCTCCCCTTTACCAACAAGTACAGTGAGCTTTGTGGAGATAAAGAAGCCAGAGCCAGGAAGCACTGGCTCCAGGTAGTGAACACAGACACACTGCTGGAAGTTCAGCTTGTAACTCCCACAGAACTCTTACCACAAAAGCCAGCCCCTGTGCTAAGTTCTCAAAAGAGGGATCAAGGAACGATGACAGGTTAGCTAGATGACAGAACCCCATTCCGTCAGGGCTGGCCAACTCAAAACAGACATCACCTCTCTGGTCACCTTATTTTATATTGAGATTGCCTCCACACATACACTATGACCTTTAATTCCCCTCCAAGTACCTGACTGACTGATTTTGTCTACCATCTGCCTCCCCTCTATAATGAAAGCTTCACAAGGGCAAGAATTTAGGGCTGACACTAAGGCACCCAGAACAGTGCTCAGGACACAGTAATTCTTTGACATTTTTTCCATTGGACTGAGTAAATCTCTTTCCTAAGAAAAGATCCACAGCTTGGAGCAGAAGCAGTAAAATTTAAAGGTAGGAGAGACCCACATGAGCTCCTTGCTCCCTTTTTTGTCTGCATATTCTGCATGGAAGAAGGAAACTAACCATTATTTATGTGCTTTTGAGCCATGGAGCTTTGGAGGTGGGCACAGAAAGTACACAGTGTGAGTATAATTCTGAAGAAGAGCTTGGGTCCTCAGAAGTGTTAGCAATGAATATCTACAGTGCCTCAGTAGTTCTCGTCAGAGGTGATTTTGTGCCCACACCCTAAAACATTTGGCTACATTAAGAGACATTTTTGACTGGCACAACTGAGGGATGCTACTGGCATTGAGTGGGTAGAGGCCAGGGGTGTCACTAAACATCCTCCAATGCACGGGATAGTTCCACAACAAAGAATTATCTGGCCCAAAATGTCAATACTACTAAGGCTGAGATAGCCTGGCACCAAGAGTTTCTCTATGACTGGAGGAGATTTCTACTTCTGAGTGTGGCTGACATTTTAATAGATATCACCAGAAGCCTCTGTAGAGGCTGGAGCCTGTCCTCCATGAAGGGAAGCCAAGCCATATGCACGGTCTTGTTTATAGAAGGTAATCTCCCCCATGAGTGCAGGGATGTTATATAAGCTGTCAGTCAATCCTTAGATGTACATGAATCAATTCTAGGGAACACAAAATAACACCCTCTGAAAGAGTGATTTTTAATTTCAGCTTTGATACTGGGCCCTGGAACTGGAAAGCCAACTAACTGTATCCTCATGAGCTGCAGCTGTGGAAGGCTGAGTGAGCTGCCCTGTGGGTGCCTCCAACCTGAATGCAGGGGAGCCTTCCCTGGGTCACAGATAAAAAGTCAGCCAGAAATCGGGAATTGCGGGCACCCGGTAATATCACACTGTTTCTGTGGCCATGGTTGTGTAATCCCAAATGGCTGAATGAACAGTAGGACACGGAGTAGATGTTAAGGTATATCTCTCAATATCTAGGTACTTGACATTTATGATCAAAAAAAAAAAAAAGGACCTGTAATTTCCATCATATTTTGCAGTGTAGTTTTTTTCCTATATAACTAAAGCAGAACAGAAGGAAGTTTGGTAAATTTAAGACAATGTCCAGATTTACCCTATTTGAACATGAGAAAATTAGGAAATAAGACCCAACTACACCAGCATTATTGATCAGGAAGCTGGAAGTCATCCCGATGAAATTAGATACCTAGGACATGCTGATATATCTTCTTAGTTATTTAAGTATTTTCATTAACGTTAGACTCAAATCTTAATTCGTTTCTGTGCTGTTTAAAATTGTCAAATATAAAGGTATTTATGTTTGATTTTGCCTGGTATAAGGCAAAATGTGTGTGTGATTTTTTTTTTAATTTTGTTTATTTATTTGACAAAGAGAGAGAGAGAGATCACAAGTAGACAGAGAGGGAGGCAGAGAGAGAGAAGCAGGCTCCCTGCGGAGCAGAGAGCCTGATGCGGGACTCGATCCCAGGACCCTGGGATCATGACCTGAACTTAAGGCAGAGGCTTAACCCACTGAGCCACCCAGGTGCCCTGTGTAAATCCTGTGCCCTTGTGGACTCCAAGTCCATGTCCAAGCTGCTGGCTAATCACAAAGGTCTCAACTTCCTTGCTGCCCATTCCTTAAACAATCTGTATGAGGGTTCAAATCCCCATAATTCTGATGCTCTGCCCCCTTTATGAGCATCTCTGTTTTCTGACCTCTCCTCTTGGAAACAGAGAAGGAGGAGGAAACCTGAGGTAGGGCTATTGTCAGGTGACAGAACGTGCAGGAAAATGGAACAGTTCCCTAGGGGAGGAAGGGCACTACCAGGAAGGAGGGCAGGGCCTTAAGTTCTGATCCAAGGGAACAGGAAGTAAGCAGGGGTGAGATACAGAGCAGCAGGCCTGCAAGTCTCAGGCCAAACCAGCAGAGCATGTGGGATTAGGTTTAGAAAGAGACACCTCTGTAGCTGAGTCTTCAGTGTAGACAGCTATCAATGGTCATGAAAACTCTTGCATTATCCCATCTTATCCAATTCTTTCATGCCCCCTCATTCCCAGTCACTCTGCATTTGTCACTGAGGGCTACCAACTCCTTCCCAAGAATCTCTCCACCACTGAACCCTGTGGCAGGGCTGACGGCCTGCTCATCGGCTGGCTTCTCAAGGCTTCATTTTCTTTCTCCTTTGTGGGTGGTTCTACGCTTCTTTCTTTCTCCCCCTAAGTATAATTGAAATTTTACCATCTCTTTTTCTATGACTTTTTTCTTTTTTTTTTTTTTAAAGATTTTATTTATTTATTTGTCAGAGAGGGAGAGAGAGCGAGCGAGCACAGGCAGACAGAGTGGCAGGCAGAGGCAGAGGGAGAAGCAGGCTCCCTGCCGAGCAAGAAGCCCAATGTGGGACTCGATCCCAGGACGCTGGGATCATGACCTGAGCTGAAGGCAGCTGCTTAACCAACTGAGCCACCCAGGCGTCCCGTCTATGACTTTTTTCTTAAAGATTATATCTTATATCAAAAACTACCTCTGTGGGTATTATGCTTAGCGAAGTAAGTCAATCGGAGAAAGACAACTATCATATGATCTCCCTGATGTGAGGAAGTTGAGAGGTAAAGTGGGGGGTTTGGGGCAAGGAAAAGAATAAATGAAACAAGATGGGATCGGGAGGGAGACAAACCATAGGAGACTCTTAATGTCACAAAACAAACTGAGGGTTGCTGGGGGGAGGGGGCTCGGGAGAGGGGGGTGGCTTTATGGACATTGGGGAGGGTATGTGCTATGGTGAGTGCTGTGAAGTGTGTAAACCTGGTGACTCACAGACATGTAGCCCTGGGGCTAATAATACATTATATGTTTATAAAAAATTTTAAAAATTAAAAAAAAACTACCTCTGTACTTCCTCATCAGTATCTGCTGTTCTAATTAAGGTCTTTCAGGGAAGTCAGTTCTACATAGCAAGCTATGGGCTGAATTATTTTGCAATGGTGTTTTACCATCAAACCAACTTTAAAATGTTGAAATACAAACTAAATTCCCAACCTCCACTTTCAAATGTGACCCCCTCCTCCTACTGCTCATATTTCTGTCCTCCTTACCAAATGTTCTTAGCTGAAGTCATGCACAGTTCAGTGCTTGCTGGCAAGCAATGAGGTACCATGGCATGACACAATAACAAAGAAAACCTATCCCTACCTTCTGATTCACCATTCACATTTCTGTAAATATAATTCAAAGAATTAATACAAATTATGATATGGTACAGGCATAAAATTATTTTTATTTTAAATGTTTTTACCTGTTATTTTTTTATTACATTAGTTTTAATGTGGAAGTAGCAACTAACATATTTAAAATTTTAAAAATCATTAGGTAAAAATGTGGAGAAATGCTTGCTAACTTAGAAAAGATACATGTTTATAACAATTAAAACTATGTAAAATATGCATATGAAAGGATTGGCAAGAAATACTCTAAAATAGTATTTATCAATGGGATGGAGGTGACTATCTTACCCTTTATTGCACATTGTTTAAATTGTTTAAATGTTTATGCCTTCTTCAAAAGGGAATTTCTTCATCATCCTAGATTCCTCCAGCTTTGTTTTGTTTAGCTACCTAGTTTTACACATTAACTCTTTAAAAAAATTTTTTTTTAAATATTTTATTTATTATTTGACAAGGAGAAAGAGTACAAGCAGGGAGAGCAGCAGGCAGGGGGAGGAGAAGCAGGTTCCCTGCTGAGCAGAGAGCCCCCAGTGGGGCTCCATCCTAGGACCTGAGATCATGATCTGAGCTGAAGGAAGACACTTAACCCAGGCATCCCTACACATTAACTCTTTAAATAAACCTATATCCATTATTCCCTTTTTATCCTTGCTGCCCTGCCCTCATTGGCCCTGAGGACATGTTGACCCTTTAAGGGATCAGCACTTGCTCCTAGCCCTTCTCCCTTCTCCTCCTCTGACTAGAGAGCTGGCAACTCTAGGTCCCAGCCTACCGAAGTCACACGACACTGCCCTGATGACTACAGCATTGGCAGAAATCTACTGGAGACTTCTAGGGACAGGCTGCTCTTCTGAAGGTGGAAGAGCATGGCCTCAACTGTGCATTTTTTAGCTCGTTAGTTTCCTGTCACTTACAACCTAACACATGGCTCCCTAATATCTTGCCTACCTGCCTCCTTCCTGTTCTAGTCTATAATCTGCTTTGCCTTACAATTTTGTGTAAGGCTGAAGAAAGAGAAGACCAGAAAAGAATATGAAATAAATAAACATTGACAATAAATGCAAAGGACAGCTGACATGTGAAAGCAGTGTTGAAGACCGAAAAATTATTTTAAAAAGTATGAAAAACAATTTAAGAGTAATCTAAGTCCACTTAGTAAAGTCTTGAAAAATTCCTCCACACACCAACAGTTCCTTAGGGCACCAGGATGAATACCATAGTATAGGGTAGCAACGAGGCTCTCCCAAAGTTTTCATTTAGCATTCAGTCTCTAGTGGGTACACCAGTGAGCCAAACACACAAGATGTTACTGCCATGGAGCTTAGAGTTGAACTGGAAAGCAAATACATGAACAAATAATTACACAAGCAAACAAAATCTGAGCTATGGATAGTCAAATTTAAGTATGGCTCAGTCAGTAGAGTGTGCAACTCTTCATCTCAGATTTGTGAGTTCTGTACCCACATTGAGCATGGAGCCTACACCCCCCCCCCCATAAAAAAAGAATGATCTTGATAAAGGAGAACCTGGTCTATTTACTAGTGGAGCAGAGGGCTGGCAAGGAAAACTTCCTTAAGAAAACTGACCTATGCATTAGCTTGGACTATGAGCCTGCTTGTTAGAGAAACAAAGGGAGGAGGGGCAGGGAAGAAAGGAAGAGCTTTTGGAGGGGAGGGACACCACATCCAAAGCCCCCGAAGCATGAGGGCAAACACTGATTTCGAGAAACACAAGGAAGGTCATGGTGTGTGTGTGTTTGTTCCAACTCACCAAGAAAAGGAAAAATTACTTTCATATGTTCTGCTTAAGAAGAAAACCAAGGAGCTTTTGCACTAAGTCATTCCATAGAGATACATAAGCATTTAGTAAGTACCATGCACTATACTAGATTCTGGGATATAAATATGAGTAGGATACATTCTGTGCCTTTAGGGAGTTCCAACAAATAATAAAGAAACTAAAGTAAACAATTGCAGTTGCTTATAATGAGCACTTTGATGTAGGTGTGGCCAAAGTCTGTGGGGACAACAACAAAATGATTAATTCATTCAGAGGCTCAATTACCTAGAAAATTAATCTATGTTCTATACATCATTACCAAATGATACTGAATAAAAGAAATATGACTGAGTCTAATCATGAAACGAACCACAAAATCTAAATTCTGACAGATATCAAAAGGTAATGGAATTGTTTAAAAGACTTTGAAGTACACAACCCTACTTTAACAACCTCTCTAGGCTTGGGCAACCATTCAAATAACCAGATTTGCGCATAAAGAAATTTTAGGATATGTGTTTGAGGCAAAGATAAATAAAGGAAACACTGAATTAGACCTCATCAGGATCAGATAGAAAAGTAGAAAAGGCCAACATAACGTTAGAATTCTTCCTTTGTTGAGATCCAATGAAAAGACTTATACTTAAGAAGATTTAATGGCAAACATTAAAATCTGCCTTTTCATTCACTTAGTTTATATGATTATCAATAAACAAAATCCAGAGACTTGGGCCTTTGCATTAGTTCTGCCAATAATCAGCTGTGTGAAAACAGAATCACGTGGTTTCTCTGAATCTCAGTCTCCGTATTATGAAATAGGATAATTTCATCATTTGCATCTGATGATTGCAAAACAGTCTTCCAGAAAAATTAGATACCACTGTTTTATTTTCACTGATTTCAATACTGGCTAACTACAAGTACAAAAACTCAGAAGAATACAGAGCCATTTTACCAATTATTTGCCAGGCTGGAAAGCAGAGATTTTACAAATAATACTTTGAATTTAGCCAAGATAAATTAGCAAATGTATAATGTCTGACCATTATAAGGCTACATGAAGCCAAAGAGTGGCTATGGAGTCTAGTAAAGACTAGATGGCCTCACTAACTAGGAAACATGCACATTCAATCAGGTAAAACCCTTCTAATGATATCTATGGCCCTTTTCTTGAATAAAGGAAATCATAAGAAAAAAATCACCCAAATATGTCAGATATCATTGTACATTATTATGAAGGTAAATGAAATATGTGTATGCTATTTCTATTGTAGGACATACTTTTTCCCATCTCAGTCATTTTTGCTAAAGTGTTTGATAAAGTTGCTTAAAGTGAATAGGGAGCTACAATATGTGAGCCAAAGAGGAATCTGCTAATTTAAAACAAAAAAAAATTGGAATATGATTTTGTCATCAGACCCAAAAAATGACACAGTAATTATAAGCAGTGCTACACAATAATTCTAAGCATAATTGCAGTATAATTTTTGTGACATGTACTTTCTATCCATCTCCATCATAATTATTATGTTTAGATCATGTCACCTTGTTTTTAAAGTTCTTTTCTATTTCCTTAAGGTGCAGGCTTTTCAAATAGGTAGAGTCATTTTAAAATATATGTACCCCACAATACCTATCTCATCACAGGACCTGAACATATGAGTATCAACAAAAATCCTAATATTTATGCAAATACCTAATGTTGTGGAAAGTCAACCCTGTACCACTTCTTAGTCCATTATACAAAAATAAGAATGTCAGGGGAATACTTATTTTGCAACTTTTTGTGATACAAAATGGTTTCTCCTACTCTTTGTTATGCCATCTCTTCTCTTAGCAATGAGAAGGTCCATGTCACACAGGATGCAAAGGGCTTTGACAAATGGGAACTGCCTTGTGCAGTTTTCAATGGGAAAGAGCATCCACACTGCATGTTCTCAAGGCCAAAAGCCACAGGCATTTTAAGCACAAGCAACTTTGATGGATAGGCATGGCTGTGTGTCAGTGCACCTCTTTTCCTATCCAGACCCCACATCCACTACATAAAATGTCATGTTAATCATGTGATCTAAGCAGATGGTATATCCTTTGAAGAAGTTAAAATTATAAGGTATAGAAATACATATTTTTATAGAAAAAATTAAAAAATGATGTATGCCGTAAAGATTTGTTAAGATTTGTGATGGTTAATCTTATGTGTTAATTTGGTTAAACTACTCATAATAGGGGTGGGCCTCATCCAATCAGCTGAAGGCATTAAGAATAAAGATTGAAGTTTCCTTAAAGACATTCTACCAGAGTTTCCACCCTTTAGATTCAAGATCGCAATGGCAACTCTTATCCAGTCTATAGGCTTGCCTTACAGATTGTAGACTTGCCAGCCTCCACAATGGCATAAGACAACTCCTTAAAATCTCTCCATCAGGGGCGCCTGGGTGGCTCAGTGGGTTAAGCCTCTGCCTTCGGCTCAGGTCATGATCCCAGGGTCCTGGGATCAAGCCCCGAATCAGGCTCTCTGCTCAGCAGGGAGCCTGCTTCCCCCCCGCCCCCCGTCTGCTTGTGATCTCTCTCTGTCAAATAAACAAATAAAAAAATCTTAAAAAGAATCTCTCCATCAATCCATCAATCCATCAATCCATCCATCCATCAATCAATCAATTATCCTCACTCCCCAACCTCCACCCCCACCCGTATACCTCCTACTGGTTCTCTGGAGAATACTGACTAAACAAGTCTATCCAAAACATTAAATATATTACTTATTATCTTTTAAAAAACAAATATTTTTGTTCCTGTTTATGACATTGGTAAATTCTGAACCAATTCTTAGTTTTAAGATTATGATAAACACCCTTTATTAAAAACTTCATGAAACCAGTTAAGAATAAAGCTGACATATTGAGCTTAAGTACTTTGTCTAAAACTATATTTAAGTATTTATTATGTATTTTCTGTATAAACTAAGTTTGTGTACTTTCTATAGAACAAATAGTATGAAAAGACAAAAGAAACTAGGTAATTATGACTCTCAGTGATATTTGACTGTTCTTCTCTGAGTTATCACGTACAACAAAGTTCAGTCATTTTATAGGAAAACAGTAACATAATCATATTTGTATGTGCAACAGCTGCAAAAACAATGTTGTAAAAGTAGGGTATATATTATGACTACTTGTTGTTGTAAAACTAGTTTCAGGTCAGTTCTTCCTAGTATCATTATTTCCACATCATAGAACACACTTAAAAATATCTTTATAAGTAGCAAGTAAATTACAATGGCTTTACTTCTATTTATATATTTTTAAAGATTTTTATTTATTTATTTGGCAGAGAAAGAGAGAAAGCATAAGCAGCAGAAGTGGCCGGTAGAGGGAGAGGGAGAAGCAGGCTCCCCACTAAGCAAGGAGTCGGTTGCGGCGTTTGATCCCAGGACCCTGGGATCATGACCTGAGTTGAATACAGATGCTTAACCGACTGAGCCACCCAGGTGCCCTACAATGGCTTTACTTTAAAACCTAAATTATATTCAATTAGAATTATAAATGGTGTATTAAAAAGGCCTCCTATTATTTTATATATAACAGATTGATACCAGAGAAAATGTTGAAATGATATATGTTAATTTTTTTTTTTTTTTTCAAAAAAACAAGTCCCTCTCAGAGGCATTCTGTGGACTGAGGTACTTACTAATAGCAGAATCATAGGAGGTTGAGTTGTGCTCTCCCCTCATAAAGGGATATGGCGACAGGTAAGCATGTGCGCAGTTCTTGGATGCTGGCTGATTGGCTAGAAAGGAGACCAAACAGAGGTAGTTGTTCTTGAGAAAATGAGAGAGGACTTGTTCCTAATAGAAGAGAAATGTGGTATCTGGGGCACACAAGCTAAACAAACTGCAGGTTAGATCAACAAGTTCAGAGAACAGTTGAATGAGGGGGAGAAAACTCCCATCAAGCAGCTCAGGGGACCCGGAAAGTGGATTCATCTAAAACATCTAGCTCATGACATAGTTCGGTGCAGAGAATGCCCCTAATATCACCTTAAAATTAAAGGCACTATACTTCATTTATTTTCACAAACATATTCTCTAGTTCCTAATTTGATGTTTAGTGCATAGTAAGTATTCAAAAAGTAATTGTTTTAAAAATGTAATAAATTTAGATTTAACCTTGATCAGTTCTGAATAACATAAAAAGTATTCTATATTCTATTTTTAGGGAAAGATGGAAATGATAGGTCATATAAGTTAATAATCCAAATGCATTTTTGGTATTTGGAAAAAGTACAAGAAAAAACTTTTATGTTGTTTGAAAACTTGAAGATTTCACTGTGTACTCTTTAAGAAGGAGTGAAATTCTTCCTTCCTCTAAGTCCTTGGAAAAGTCTTCCTCTTGCATAGTCTGACTTACTCAATCATTCTAAATAGTTTTTATTGGAAGATACTTTTTCTCTTCCCCAAAATGTCTGTAAGAAAGCCTGTCAACTATTTCTTGCAAAACTTCATCTCATTATTACTTGGTTCCTTTTACATATGCCTACTTGCTGTCAGCTTGCTTGTCTTCCAAGATCTCATATTTTTATTATGTATTCTTTATTATATATAAATGCCATATTTTGATAAATCACAGGAGTATATACCATATTTTGATATATTGCAGGAGTATATGATAAGGAGACTAATAATTTCACCCTACAATAACCTTTGGGGTAAGATAAAAGCTAGTTATTTTCAAAGATTAATATAATATAAGAAATACAGTGAAAAGAATGTATCATATTTTTAAGAGGCTTTTCTACTTCAAAAGAGAACTTTCAAGTTTCTATGAGAGAATGCAAACATCAAAAGCCAGGCATTTCTTCATATTGACCACAAACTTGGTTAAAGCCCAAACAGAGTGAGCTTTCATCCACTGAGGCTGGTAATTAAGTCTTATTATTTAAAAAGATTTTTTTTAACTTTAAAGTCATGGATATAAAATAACATATCTCTATTTCTAAATTTTTAAATTTGAGGTTTCGAGGGATAACAAAAAAAAATTATTTGCAACATAGCAATAATAGACACTTGAGAAAAATACTATAGGTAATATCAAGGGGTTTTGTCTTTTGTTGTTTTTATTAAAGTTAGGGTATTTTAAATCAGAACAAGGAAACAGCATATAATTCAGTTTTGCCATAAATATTCAGACTCCTACTTTAGGTTAGAAAATAAAATAATTATTCATGTAGCCATTTCTACCTACTGAAAAAGAACCACTTCATGAGTTTTTTGAAGATGTCCTATCAAGATTCTTTAGTTAAGAATCCAATCCTGTCTTGTAAATGATCTGTACTAAATAAGAAGCTGTTCATTCTTATTTTAATGACAAGGGGGAAAATAAAGCTAAATTGCACTTACTGTACCAGAACTTCCAGATACGGGAATCATTCTCTTCCACAATCCCATTAAACCAACATCTCCAGAAGAATCCTTCATGGTGGAAAGTGATGTTCTCTATCTACACAGAACACAATTGAAGTAACTTGCCATCAACACAAAGTACATAACTTAAGTTACCATATCCAGGAAAATGTTAAATCAATGTATTTTATCCCAAATAATAATGGTCAGTAGCTTTCTACCTATCTCTTCTGTGAAGAAATAGGCACTCCACTACTACTCTCTGATTTCAAGAGGAAGGCTGTCCTCATCTCTACCAAGTACATCAGTATTTGGAAGAAGAAACGCACATTCTGTTCACCTGAGCACTTTCCCACTTCAGTTGCAAGAAGCCAATAATCCGATCCAAAGGCCACCAAAAAGAGTAAAACCCCCAAAGCACCAAAGAGAGCCCCAAAGAAGATGGCAATATTTAGTCTCATTTTCAAGGCACTGGTTTCCCTTTAAATAAAATAAGAAATTTAAAAATAGAAGACAATTAGCTTTTCAATTAAAAAAAAGAAACAAAAGAAAAGAAGAAGAAAGATTTTTTGAGTAAGCAGGATCTTCTTGAGAAGCCTCTCCTAGCTCATGTTGTGGTGGATTCTCACTTACACCCCACGGGTGGATTTGTGTTCCTTTGCTCTCCCCTGGAGGGACTCCAGCCCAGCAGCTGAGAATGGGCAGCTATTTTAGGATACTGATTGAGGAGCTGTCTCTCTCCCATGGGGATCAAAAAATAGCTGACCTTCCCTTGACTGTAGAGAGGAGTATCAGGAGCTGGTTAGAATGACCATTATTGCTGTTGGGTAATCCATAGAAGTGGAAAGAAGATGCAGTGGTATGAAGTCATTGGCAGTACTGGCCCACCATCTTAAGTGTCTGAACAAGCCTCCCTTAGTCTAGAATGACCATTACAACCCCAAAGCCAAAGACACTTAAGGCTCTCTTTGAAGACAGATAAATAACAGCTATAAGAAACACAAAGAGTTCTCTTGAGTACAAGTGAAGTTGTAATTAATTTCTTAATTCCTTTTGGATACTTTTGGGATACAAAATAATCTGTATAGTCTAATTGAATACATAACACAAAGTAGAGTCTAGATTTATAAACTAGACAGATGTATACTTAAAAGAATAATAAAGTAAACTATTTAAAGTATAAAAAATACTTTCATGCTACATGTTTTTACCTAAAAATAGCATTTTCTACCACAGCTCCCAGATCTTGTACAAGTCACTCAAATAACCATCCCCAACGTGGACAAAATACACTGTTTTATGGATTAAGATGAAAGATGCTAGTCTACCCTTTCTTTTGTTCCCTTCCTTTTAAACAGCTGATTTCCTCACGTGTCATACTTGATTCTTATACAAACCACCTAATGAATCGATACTTTCCTCATGCTTTGTCTTCTACAGTTGTTCTCTTTTCATGTCTGAATATTTCAGACAGTAGGTTTAAGTATTGGTGTAGCATCTTAAAACTTGTACTATCTCTATGGCTACTGTTTTTTTTAATATATATTCTCAACAATAACATGAGTTACTGCATCTTCTGAAGAGGCATCCTTCACCAATTCTTCTGCTGGTCTGGGACAGATACTTAAATATGGTTTTGGCGAAGGCAAGAAATGACTCTTCAGTAAGGATGTAAGGCCTTGGCCAGTTCCAACTAAACACAGTGGAGGGGCCCAAAGGTCACAAATGGAATTCTAATTCACAGAATTGGTGGCTGTGAGGGTTAAATGGAATTTAACAGTCCACCTGAGCTGTCCTAATGTTCAAATCTCTTTTGTAAGACCCCCATGACATCAAGTCATGCCATTTCTCGCTTGCTGTATTGGACATCATTAATGTTCATACAACCCAGCCTTAATTTCTGCCAAAACTCTTTCCCTAAAGTTTCCAAGATTAATCCTATTCAGTCCTCTGAGATTGCACAGCACAAGGGTATAATCCTGTCATGCCACAGAATTTTCTGATATTTTGAAGAAGCGATCATTTCGTGCCTCCTCAAACCACAACTGCCACTGGACCCCTACATGTAGATCTTCTCTTTTCTAAGCTAAACTTCCTATTCCTTTATATCCCTTAGACTGGCACAACTCCAAATCTCCTTACTTTTCTGGTTCTTTGCTACAATTTTCAAGTATTCTATTTAAGTGAGGCATAGTAAAATATTCTGCATAGAGTCTAACACCTTATTACTATCACCTTTCTGATTTGGAGGCTATCATAAGCAGAGTAATGGTCTCCCAAAAATGTCCACACCCTAGTCCTAACTGTAATCACATAATCTGTGAATAGGTTATGGCAGTATCTTGGATGATACAGGTAGATCCAATCTAACCGTAACAATCTTTAAAAGAAAAGTAGAGAATCTCTTCTAACAGAATGGTCAAAGAAATAAATGTGACAAGAAAAAGGGTCAGAAAGTTCCCAGTTTGAAGGGGCCACAAGCCAAGTAATGTGGATGCCTTCTAGTTCCTGGAAGAGGAAAATAACACAGATTCTCCCGAAAGCCTCCCTGAGGAAGAAACATAGTATTACCAACACCTTGATTTTGGGGTTTGCTGACCTCTGGAACTGTAATGACAATAAATTTGTATTGTTACAAGCCACTAACTTTTTATCAATTTGTTATAGCAACAGTGAGAAACTAATACAGATGCTATTTCATAATTAATGCAATATCAGATCAAATTAAGGGTTTTTTGGGGGGGTGAGGAAGGAAATACTCTTGAAGAAGTGCTTATTGAGAACTTGTAAGGGTCCAGGCATTTTGCAAGATATTAAGGTTACATATAGTACACAGGCCCTGACCTGGAAGAGTTCATGTCCTAGTGGGAAAGAATGATTCATTAGAATGAAGCACATAGAGATTGTAATAATGAGCTTCTGGCCAACCTAGACACATTCTCCTGCTCCCCACCTACCCCTCTCCCAACACTGGTGTGGCTGTGTGGTTGTGGTGGTGGTTGTAGGCACCGACACTGTTCTTTGGAGAGGCAGAGGGAATTTTTTCAGGAAGATTTTATTTTATTTAATCACAAAGGTTTATAGTAAAGATCTATGCATTAACACTAAATCTTTAACACACAAATTCACAAACATACAATTAGATTTTTAAAATAAGCAGAAAGGAACATAGAACTTTGTTATTGTTATAATTCATCTCAATTTTGGTCTTTGTCATGCACAAAAAATCATCTTTCTGACTAGGTCCATCAATGAATGACATTTTCTTACCATTTATGGTTTATCCAAAAATTGTATAAGCATCATTACAAAAATGTTTATTAAGTCATTTATTAAGTAACCAATCTAATTAATTCCACCACTCGTTTGTACACATTAATTTGATAACACAGAGTAGTTCTGACATCAGGAAATTGAACTCCCTTAGCTCCATTATCCCCAGTGCTTATCACAGTACTTGACACACAACAGGCACTAAAAAAAAAAAATAAATAAATAAAAATCAATTTGTATTAGGACTCTTGGCTGAGATGCAAATACATGACCTTCTGAGCTATCCAACTGGCAATCCATCCCAGAAGAAATGGCCCTGGTCTGGCATGGCCTGTTCTTTGTGAAACTTGGAAGAATAGATTTGGCGAGGGGTGGGTGTGCTTCCTCTGCAGATGCTCACACACCACCTTTTTGAGAATCTCCATCAGACTCCAAGAAATGAAATGGAATTTACCATTCAAGGTCAAAAAGTGTCTCTCTTCTTTAGAAAACCCGACCCTTAGCCTGTCGTTTGCAACTCCTCTAATTTTGCACGATTCCTAAAATATTTCTAACAGCTATTCACCATCTTTTCCTTGTGTTCTCTCGGCAGCCTGAACAATTACCCATGCACCAGGAAGATGGCTAAAAAGCTGCTGGGTTCTTATCATCTGTACGGATTTGGGCAGAGGGTGTCTTTTTCCCTTCACACTCCTTTCTAGTGAAAGGCCATGAGATGAGGAGAGACAGACATACTGAGGCACCAACCTCAACGCATAATAATCCCATGATAAAGCATCTCCATTGCCTATCCTTTCTGTGAAGATTGAATCTATTTTTATGTCGATATGATTATCCACACTGAATCTGCAAGGCTACAAGCATAAGTATGTGGGAGAGCTTGACTGTCAAAAATGCGAAGCTGATATTCATGAGCATCTACCAAGTGGCAGACACAAACCTAAGCACATTAAATATCTTGACTATGAGTTAGTCTTCAATAGACAAAATATG
The DNA here is from genome assembly GCA_004024625.1 of Mellivora capensis. NCBI lineage: Eukaryota > Metazoa > Chordata > Mammalia > Carnivora > Mustelidae > Mellivora > Mellivora capensis. Next base: position 146,804 of record PISX010001677.1, on the reverse strand, counting down.
AAATAACCATTTTCTCTGTGGGTATTCACTCTCTTGGGCAAAGATCTTAGCATCTAAAAGTGTTCTTGGTGGCAGGAAGTAAAGATGCTCTTGTTCACATGAACATGGCCAGAGGTAAGCCAAAAGAGATCTGCATGCAGTCTCACCACCAAAGGCAATTCACAATAATTCATGGGTGATGTTTCTATGTTTATACCCTAAACATTAGCCCATAGCTTTGTTACAACTTTCAGTTGTTCTCTGTGCCCCAAAGACTAAATGAGGAGGCAAGGTGGCTGACTGAAGACTTCAGACTTGTTCTCCAAATACAATAAACCTGGGCACAAGGATAGGACTTGCAAGGACCAGCTCCATTCCCTGAGTTATCGCCAACTGCCAGTCTTTTAGAATGAGAATTCGATTGAATTAAACAGAGTAAGAATTTTCTTTCATAGATAGTGATCATGGGCAAATCATTCAAATCTCTAAGCTTCAGTTTCTTATACGGAAAATAGGAACAATACTTGAGAGGATAATTGGGGTCTTAGGTGAGAGGACGTGTGTCAAATGTGTTGGTACGTAATACACATTAGGTTTCTCTTCTGTCTTGCCTTCAGCTGAAGATGTTTTTGATGGAAAAAAAATTAACAAACAATCATAATATAAAACTAAACTCCCTGTGATAGCATTCCAGGTAGGACTCGGATTTATTTCAACAGACTATACTCCCAAGTGCCTCCAGTACTCCCCACGCCCACACACATTGTCCTCCTTCTTAGGCCACCAGCAGCATTTCCCCCAATCCTTTCCTATTCTGCTTCCTTCTCATTAGAAGTCTCTTCTCTTCCATCTATCTGATGAACTCTTCACTAACCCACTCAACAAATAGGTACCAAGTCCCTACTATGTGCTACATGTTCTTCTAGGTGTTGAGTACCAGCAGCAATCCCCAAGGACACTGTATTATACAACCTCTAACACTTTTCCTATTTGTTTAATTACACTCTTGCTCTTCTATAGATACTTTTTGAAGCCCTGTGTCTTGGGAAAACTTGGATCAAGAAATGTATGCTCAGTGAACAAATTAATAATATATAAACAAGGGGTGCCTGAGTGGCTCAGTCATTCAGCATCTGCCTTCGGCTCAGGTCATGATCCCAGGCCCTGGGATTGAGCCCCACATCAGGCTCCTTGCTCATCGGGGAGCCTACTTCTCCCTCTGCCACCCCCGTGCTTGTGTTCCCACTCTCACTGTGTTTCTGTCAAATAAATAAAAAAAAATCTTTTTAAAAAAATCATATATAAACAACTAAATGAAATCTCCATATAAAATTTGCCACGCTGTTCTTCTAAATGTTATCAAGAATGTTGGTCCCTGCAACCACAGTGTCTTTTTATGAAGACCAAGAGGAAATTTCTGAATGCTAAAAGAAGTTCTGTTTTCACAGACCAATACTATTATTTTTAACCTTAGAGATACTATAAATCTTTATTCATTTAGTACATATTTATCACATGCCTGTTCTAAGACATATTGCTGTGTCCCAGAATGGTGACAATGAATAAACGGTACTCTCTAACCTCAGTGAGCTTATCTTCTCATGGCACTGAGAGTGCTTCTCTTCTAACATGGGTACTTAGAAAGCTCAAAGCCAAAATGTACAAAGGTAATGTCCCAGCTTCCCACTCCTTCCCCTATCTTCCTTCCTTAGTTTTCTTTCTGTGTGACCCTGATTTTCTCTCCCACATATACTTGTTTAACCTTTTATTTTATGTATGTTTATGTAAGCTGCTTCAAGTATTTTTTAAAACAACATAAAGACTTAACAATGAAGCAAACAAACTAGACGCGTTGTGAAATCAGGTAGGAGAACGTATAACGCACCAAGCCAAGAAAGCTGGTCCGGTTTTGTTGTTCCCTTCTGAAAATTCCATGAACTCTTTGGTCATCCCTGCTCTTTTCCTCTCACCCTGATCATTTCTACTATCATAATTTCATTTGGAGATCCTCCTGACTTCCTGGAAATAACTTTTGTTTTTAGAATCTTTTGTCACTTAGAGAAATTGTGACAAAAATGTTTTCAGGTTTTTTTTTTTAATTAAAAAAAGTTTAAAAATCAATCCTCTAAAACCTAGATTATATGAAGATCATTAGCACCATATTACCGCCAAGATAGTGTGGTAAATTTCCTTCATGTTTTCTTCAAGTTAAATAAAACTTGACAACCAAAGTCTTCATGACCATGAACAATGAGAGGCTTTGATTATTTTGATCGTGTCTTTTTTTTTTTTTTAGTTAACTGTGTTTTTTAATTGGTAAATACACTGAAACTTAGCAGAAATCTCAAGTCATGTTTAATTTGTGAGTGATAATGAGCAAAACATTCGTTTTACCAAAGTCATAATTTCTAATCCTGATACTGCAATAGTCTTAATTCTCTCAAAATACCACATTAAACTAAACATTCTCAAAATGAAATTAATTCTAATTCATTTCAGTTTAAAAAAATTCAAGAATAACAATATCCAGGACCTAACAATACTGAACAAATTTATAAACAAACATAGGCATATGTCAGAAATACTGTAAGTTTGGTTCCAGAACACAGCAATGAAGCAACCAAATATCACAATAAAACCAGTCAAGTGAACTTTTTGGTTTCCTAGTGCATATTAAAGTCATGAGTTTATATTCTCACAACACTTGAGAGTGCTTCTCTTTTACACTATATTGTAGTCTTGTAAGTGTACAAAAGCATCATGTCTAAAAATACAGTGGGTATATCTTAATTAAAATATTTTATTACTAAAAAATGTGAACCATTATCTGAGTTCAATGAGTGGTTATCTTTTTAGTGATTGGAGAGACCTCCGTGTTGATGGTTACACACTGATCAGAGTGGTGGTTGCTAAAGGCAATTTCTTAAAATAAGACAACAATGAAGTTTGCAACATGGGTTGATTCTTCCTCTCACAAATGATTTCTCTGTAGCAAGTGATGATGTTTGACAGTATTTTACCCACTGTAGAACTTCTTTCAAAATTGGAGTCCATCTTCTCCACCCGTGGCTATTGCTTTATCAACTAAGTGCATGTTATATCCTAAATCCTTTGCTGTCATTTCAACAATCTTCACAGTGTCTTCAGCAGGAGTGGATTCCATCTCACAAAACTACTTCTTTGCTCATCCATAAGAAGTAACTCCTCGGGGCACCTGGGTGGCTCAGTGGGTTAAAGCCTCTGCTTTCAGCTCAGGTCATGATCCCAGGGTCCTGGGATCGAGCCCCACATCAGGCTCTCTGCTCAGCAGGGAGCCTGCTTCCCTTCCTCTCCCTCGGCCTGCCTCTCTGCCTACCTGTGATCTCTGTCTGTCAAATAAATAAATAAAATCTTTAAAAAAAAAAAAAAAGAAGTAACTCCTCATCCATCAGAGTTTTATCATGAGATTGCAGCAATTTAAGTATAATAATAATGAAAAACTTTGAAATACTGTAAGAATTACCAAAATCTGATACAAAGACATGAGTGAGCAAATACTGTTGGGAAAATGGCACCCACAGATTTGCTCAATGTAAGGCTGCCACAAAGTGCCAGTTTGTAAAAAACAAACAAAAAACCCAACAAACAAAAAAACCCCTGCAGTATCTGTGAAGCACAACACAGTGTCCCGCAATAAAATCAGGTATGCCTATATAGAAATCAAACTCTCACAAGCTTCTATAGACTGACAATCCATTTCCCAGAAAACTAGAATTTTTTTTTGGAGAATTTTTTCGTTTGGATTCTTTATTGTCATGGAATAATATATTATAGATCCAAAATACTTATCTGCCATTCCAAAATCTCTGAAAACCAAAAGCTGTTGGCAAAACAAACCTAATTGGCATAGGGGTGGTGTATATAAATTATAGTGTGAATTTTCTTGTATTTTATTGCGTAAGTATGAATGCATTTGATTAGAGGGCTCCCCCAGATTACATTGGGGGCGTTTCATAATATATAGCATATTGCTTTTCCAAAATCCCCAAGATTCTGACTCTAAACACATTTGGCCTGGGGTTACAGGTAAGAGACTCTGACCTCATAGTCTTAAATATAAGACAATAGACTGCATCATTGCAGCAAACATTGGTTGCTTCCCTATGATCATTATTGAAACAAGATTTTAACTGCCAATGAAACACTGTCATTTATCTCTGTGACTCTACTGACTTCTTTTTTGGGGGGGATATATAGAGAAGGAGTGGTAAGGGAAGGATAGAGGGAGAGAGAGAATCCTAGGCAAGCTCCATGCCCAGTGCGGAGCCTGATGGGCTCAATCTCAGGACACTGAGATCATGACCTCAGCAGAAATCAAGAGTTGGGGGCGCCTAGGTGGCTCAGTTGGTTAATCATCTGCCTTCAGGTCAGATCATGATCCTGGGGTCCTGGGATCAAGCCCCACATCGGGCTCCCTGCTCAGCAGGAAGTCTGCTTCTCCCTTTGCCTGATGCTCCCCCTGCTTGTTCTCTCTCTCTTCCTCTCTCCCTCTGTCAAGTAAATAAAATCTTTAAAAAAAAAAGAAAGAAAAATCAAGAGTTGGCGCTTAATGTACTGAGCTACCCAAGCACCCCTCTACTAGCCTTTTTAAATTTTATTTTTTTATGCTGGTTCTTGGTTCTTGTGTGTGTTCATTCCCACTACCTTCCGCATCCACCAGTATAACAACAGGACCACATCCTGTAGTTTTAAAGGTTTAGATTTAAAGGCTTTCTCTTTTTGTAGATTATTTAAAGGCTTTCTCATCTTACAGGTAGTACAGAACAACAAACTCTACGTGGGTGATTAGTAGTTCTGTTTTTGTTTACGGCCACATCCCTAACACCTACCAGGACTTGAGGTAGGTGGGCAGGAAAATTTTAGCTGATCAAATAAGTAATCTTATGGAGTTGAACTGAACTGGGTTGAACACTGCCACCTGCTGGCCACAGGTAAAATTTGCATACGATGGTACACCATGGTCGGTTGTTAGGATTTTTATATAACACAAATATTGGAGTGCAAAGATCTGCTATTTTCACAGTATTTGACACAGCAAATCAAGATGACACCACCCAAGTATCAAGATCCTGATGAGTAGCTCACACTGAACACGACTTCAGCAAGATCCACTGGCTCATTCACCTCATTAATTTAGACCGTTTATCCTCCATTAAATTGAGGGCTCCTTATACAAGTAAGCCACACAAAGGGAGTTATATTACATTAACATCCTTTACTTTGAAAAAGAGTTCACTATCTAGCTGCAGATTAAATTCCATAAAGAGCTCAATTAGTGAACTTAAGTACATCAACTCCTGAAAGAGGTAAAAAACTTAGAATTTATTTGTTTTAAAGACCCACCTTTATTTGTAATCAAAACACAATAAGACATTTCAGAAGCAAAACTGGGGGCCAAAGGGGAATTTTTCCTCAAATGAAAGGTTAGACAAACTTCACATGAATGACTCTTCTTGTACACATGAGAGAATTGAGATGTAAGTTAAACAACCAACCAGTTTGGGTCTCTGGAGAAAAACAAGTGCCTATAGGAAGAAAAAGGACCCAAGCATTTGCTAACCTATAGTGAATGAGGCTGAGTGACATACAAGCTCCTAAGAATATTCAACTAAAAATTCCTTATGAATTGCTATCGGCTAAGTGCTGGGATGAATCCTACAGGTCCCACACGGAGGGATCTGCACCAACTTATCCACATCAACAAACCCTACTAGGTATTTACACAGACTGGCGAGAATCTTGACCACCTCTGACCTCAATAATGCCTCTGTGAATAGAAAAGTAGCCACTGCCAAACTCTACTGAACTGCCTCCCCTCTGGAACAAAAGCCTTAATCTGGATGGAGAAGAAAAACACAATGTCCACTAGGGCACTCGTTGGTGAAAACCCTTTGTAGCTGACAAAGACAAAAGGATTTTTTTCTTAAAAAAAAAAAAAAAAAAAAGGCAAGAAAGAAAGGGAGGGGAAAAGGAAGGAAGGAAGGAAGGAACTTTTCCCCAAGAGAGAAACAGGAATAAGCACACAGTGTGAAGAACTGTTAGAGTGGCGGGGCTATTCTGTACTATAGTGTAGTGGTGGATAGACGCCATTATGTATTTGTCCAAACCCACCAACAGTACAACACAAAATGAAACCACGGTTTTTGTGACAGTGATGGTTCAATTTAAGTTCACTGATTATAACAAATATACCACTATGGCACAGGATGTTGATAATCGGGGAAATTGTGCATGTATGGAGGCAGGGGATATATAGGAACTCTATGCTTTCCACTTATTTTTTCCTGTGAACCTAAAACCAATCTGAAAAATAAAGTCTATTCGTAAAAACCTCTCTCCCAGAGCACCTGGGTGGCTCAGTCTGTCAAGTGTCCAACTCTTGATTTCAGCTCAGGTCATGGTCTCAGGGTCATGAGATCAAGCCCCACATTGGGCTCCACACTGAGCATGGAGCCTGCTTAAGATTCTCTCTCTCTCTTTGCCCCTCCCATTCCTGCTCATGTATCTTCTCTCTCTCAAAAAACAAGACAAAACAAAAATAACTCTTCCTAAGTTGGCAACCAGAACATGTGGTGCCAGGTCCAGTACTACAACTGGATGAGAATGTGAACACTTGTGAAAGGCCCTACCGCCAAGCCTCAGATTCACAGTACCTGGCTAAGACATACTCGGCACCAGTATACGGACAGTCTACATGTCAGTATACATGCCAGCCACCAATATACTGATGTGAGTCAAATAGAAATAACAGTGGACTACACCTCGGAACTGCAAGAAAAAGACGGTCTCTGAGGGGCAGTACAAAGCCAGCCAAAAGAGAAGCAGATGTTATGGAAAACACTCTAGCAAACCACCTGAAACATAAAGTGTCTCTAGAGCAGTGTTTCCTAACTTGGGCACTACTGACATTATGTACTGGATAATTCTCTTATGAATGCTCTCCTGTGAGGTGCAGTATATTTAGCAGTATCTCTGTTCTCTATGCACCAGGGATGCTAGTAGCACACTCCCAGTTATGGCAATCAGAAGTATGTCAGGCAGTCGCAAATATCCCCCAAGGGGCAAAATCACCCTCAGCTGAGAACCCCTGCACTCTAGAAACATCAAGCCCACAGTGCACTGAGAAGAACCATCACGGTAATCGCTGAGGGTAACTGGGCAACAACAAATTTCAAGCTCAGTCCAACTCCTGACTAGATTAGCACACACCTCGTGCTGAAGGATCAGCAGAAGGAAAGTTATGCTCACCTCTAAATATATAAGCAAAATGTACAATATATACAAAATATATATATATATATATTTTATTTATCTGACTAACTAGTGTTCTATAGAATATGCCAAGTTTTCGACAAACTATTACAGAACATATGAGAAGCAAGAAAAAAATAGAGCCTGAGTTTTACTTCAAGAATGGCAGCTTACAGAGCTTCATGGACACATTCCCTAATAACACAAGCATAACTGGTAAAAGCTATTATTTACTTTTAAAAAATATTTTATTTATTTATTTGATGGAGAGAGAGATAGCACAAGTAGGCAGAGCAGCAGGTAGAGGGAGAGGGAGAAGCAGGCTCTCTGCTGAGCAGGGAGCATGATGCGAAGCCCTGATCCCAGGACACTGGGATTGTCACCTGAGCTGAAGGCAGAGGCCTAACCAACTGAGCCACCCAAGTGCCCCACCTTTTTTTAAGATTTTATTTATTTATTTGATAGAGAGATAGAGAGCATAAAGGTAGAAGCTATTTCAAACACCCAACCATTTAAAGTCTAAGGAAATTGTCCTAAAGGTATACACTAAATGTAGAAACATTGAGCCAAAAAGTCTACTAAAAATTTGATAAAAACAGCAAGTGTCTTTGACATTTAAGCCATGGCCTACTCTCTCCCCACCCCTTTCTCATGAAATACAGAAAAAAATAATTCACTACGGATCAAAGACCAAAATTTTTAGAAAAAAAAAATGGCACATGACTATGGATTAGGCAATGTGGTTTTGGATATCACAACAAAAACACAAGCAAACAAGAGAAAAAAAGAAAAACAAAAACAGACTGGTCATCCTCAAAGTTATTGTTCATCAAAGAATACTATCAGAAAGTGAAAAGATAACCTGCAGAATGGGAGAGATATAAGTAATTCACATATCTGCTTAGAGATTTGCATCTAGAATATATAAAGAATTTCTATAACTCAATAACAAAAAGACAACTCAATTTAAAAATGGACAAAGTATCTGAACAGACATTTCTCCAAAGAAGCACGCATTGCGGGGCGCCTGGGTGGCTCAGTGGGTTAAGCCTCTGCCTTCGGCTCGGGTCATGATCTCGGGGTCCTAGGATCGAGCCCCACATCGGGCTCTCTGCTCAGCAGGGAGCCTGCTTCCTCCTCTCTGTCTCTGCCTGCCTCTCTGCATACTTGTGATCTCTGTCAAATAAATAAAATCTTAAAAAAAAGGAAGACATGCATTGCAAATGGCAAATATGCACATATAAGATGCTCAATAGTATTAACCATCAGCAAATGTAAATCCACACAACTACCATTAGATAATAAGTATTGATGAGGATATGGAGAAATTAGAACACACATCCCTTGCTGGTGGGAATATAAAATCGTATAGCTACTTTTGAAAACAGTTTGATCATGATCTGAGCCGAAGGCAGACACTTAACCAACTGAGACACCCAGGCACCCCAGAAATCATCTGGTATTAATGAACTCCACTATGGTCACCAGGTGGATGATTTTCTGACCTGGCAAAAATCTTCATGTGCTTTCTGATGGTCTCTGTCCCCCTAAGCCTTCTGACTGAGCATGGCCCATCACTGTCTCTTCTGTTCCATTAACAACTATTCAGAGGCGCCTAGGTGGCTCAGTCAGTTAAAGTGTCTGCCTTGAGCTCAGGTCATGAGCCCAGGTCTTGGAATCTAGCCCCACATTGGGCTCCCTGCTCAGAGGGGAGCCTGCTTTTCCCTTCCCCCCTGCTTGTGCTCTCTCTCTCTTGCTATTTTGCTCTCTTTCAAATAAATAAATGAAATCTTAAAAAAAGAAAAATGAAAAATATATCTACACAAAAATTTGTATACAAATGTTCATAGCAGTATTATATCCACAATATCCCCAAATTGGAAATAACCCTAATGTCTATTAACCAATGAATGAATGGATAAGTAAAATATGAAATATCCTCACAATGAATGATATTGGCACCCATGTTACAATAGGTTGAACCCTGACATCAATATGGCAATAAAAACTGGTCACAAAGGAACACATATTGTACAATTCCATTTATTATGAAATGTCCAGAGTAGGCAAATATAGAGACAGAAAAAAGATTACTGACTTCCTAGGGCTTAGGAGGGTTGGGGGACTGCTGGGTGATAGCTAAAATGTTTAGGTTATCTTTTTCAAGTGACTAAAATATTCTAAAATTGATTGTGGTGATGGCTGCACAACCCCATGAGTATTCTAAAAACTCATGAATTGTACATGTTAAATAGGTGAATGGTATAATATGTAAATCACACCTCAACAATGTTGTTTAAAAAAAAAGAGGGGTACCTGGCTGGCTCAGTTGGAAGAGAATGTTACTCTTGATCTTGGGATTGCAAGTTTGAGTCCCACATTAGGGATAGAGATTACCTAATTGAATAAAACTTGAAAAAAAAAAAAAAGAAAGAAAAGGCAGAGTCTAAAGAGACTGTATTGAAGCTATCATAATATGGAGTTAAAATAACTAATAAATGTTAAAGACCATAATGGAAAAGGTAGACAACATTTAAGACTTGATATGTGTCTTCAGCGGACATACGTAAACAATAAGAATCAAATGCAAATTCTGGACACGAAAACACAGTAACAGAGATGAAGACGGCCTTTATCAAATTCATCAGCAAACTAAACAAAGCCAAGGAAAGAACCAGTGAACTTGAAGATAGATCAATAGAGATTACCCAAGGTGAAATGCAAAAGAAAAAAGAGGGGGGGAAATAAACAGAACACACCATTCAAAATCAGATGGGCAGTAATAAATGGAGTAAAGTATCACTGGAGTCCCTAAAGAAGACAGAAAATGGGGCAGAAGAAATACTTTAAGAAATATGGCTATGGAATATACCAAACAGACCCAAGTAACTCAGAAAATATTAAGTAATACTAATACCAAAATAGGAAGAAAAAAAGTAGGTCTATCATATGCAAACTGCTGAACACCAAAGACAAAGATAAAAATCTTAAAGGCAGCCAGGGAAAAGAAGTCAAATTACCCATAGAGTAATAAGAGTTATAGCAAGATTTTTCATTAGATAACATGACAGAAGAAGATGATGGAGTGAAATGTTTTAAGTGCTGGAAAAAGTAAAACCCGCATGCCATTCCAGAATTCTATACCCTTTAAAATGAAGGAAAATCAAGGCTAGTTATACAATAAAAAGAGAGAATTTACTGCTAGCAGATCTACACTTTAAGAATTGTTAAAGGAAGTTCTTTGGGAATAAGGACTGTGATACATATTAGAAAACTTGGTCCCAAAGAAAGAAATTAAAATTGTTCTTCCTTTAGTTTCCTCAAACATAGGTTTAGATTACTGATTTCAGATCTTTCTTCTTTCAGATATGTGCACTCAGTGTAATAAATTTCCCTCTGAGTGCCACAACTGTTGCATTTCACAATTCATTTAGTTGAAAAAAATATTTTTCTATTTGAGAGAGAGAGAGACCACAGGCAGAAGGGTTAGAGGGAGAGCGATAATCTTCAAGCAGACTCCCCAGTGGGTGGGAAGCCCATCACAAGACTCAGCCAATCTGAGAGATCATGATCTGAGCCAAAATCAAGAGTCAGGCTGCTTTACTGCTTGAGCCACCCAGGTAGCCCAAAAATATTTTTAAAATTTTTTGTAAGACTTCATCTTTGAGCCACGTGTTATTTCGAAGTTTGTTGTTAATCTTCAAAGGTGTTGAAAATCTGATCATTTTCTGTTATCAATTTCTAGTTTTTCCATTATGCCTACTTTTTCTATTTTTCTAAATTTGTTAAGGTCTATTTTAAGGCCCAGAATGTGGCCTCTCTTAGTGAATGTCAATGTGAATTTGAGATGAATGGATATTCTGCTGATGCTAGATGAGGTATTTCATAAATGTCAATTAGACCCAGTTGAATATTGGTGCTGTTCTTTGGTTTTCTGTATTTTGAATATACAGGTCATTGTAGGGTTTTTGGTATTTATCCTGCTTAGTATTCTCTGAGCTTCCTATGGTATGGTTTCTGTCATTAATTTTGGGAAATTCTAGGCCATTGTTACTTCAAATAATTCTCTTTCTTCTTCTGGTATTTCAATTATGTATATCACATACTTTTGGAAATTGTCCACAGATCTTCAATATTTTGACATTTAAAAAAAAAACATTCATTATATCTTTGCTTTTCACTTTGGGAATTTTCTTCTGACCTATCTTCAAACTCAATGATTCTTTTTTGGGCTGAGTCCAGTTTACTGATAAGCACATCAAAGGCAATCTTCATTTCTATTACAATGTTCTTGATTTCTATGATTTCCTTTTGATTCCTTCTTCGAGTTTTCATCCCTGCTTGCATTGTTTCTCTGTCCCTGCATGTTATCTACTTTCCATAATAGCCCTAGAGTATTAATCATAGTTACTTTAAATCCTTTTATAATTGCAAGACCTGTTCTATCTGAGTCTGGTTCTGATGCTTATCTTTTCAGAATGTTCATTCCTGCCCTTTACTGGGTTGTAAAATTTTTGCTCAAAGCCAGACATGTATATATTGGGGAACAGAAACACAAGTAATTAGGTGTTTAATGTGAGGTTTTGTATTAATATTGCTAGGAGTTGGGTTACATTTAATATTTTTATAGCTGTAGGTTACATTTAATATTTTTATAGCTTCAGTTTCCTCCAGTTCCCTTGTTTCTCCTTCCCTGCTTTCTTTAGAAAGTCTTTCTTAAATAGAGTCTATTGTTTTACATCTTTCTCAGTTGTAATGCACTGTTACTATACTGGATCTCTGTTGATATTTTCTTCAGTTGTAGGGAAGGGGGGAAATTCTATAACCTCATGATTAAATCTCAGTGTTTTAGTGAGGTTGAAGTCCTTGGATTGTGACTTCTAGAAGATACCTTAGCCTTTTTATTCTTTTGTGTGAAATAAAAAGATTAGAGGGTGCTGGAATTAATTGTCTTTTTTCAGGTCAGATAAGACTCGATAGTTTTTCTTCAAGAGTAAACCTGTGTCATAGAAAATGAACTTGGTGTATCCCAAAACTGTTCATTTTCTCATGGGTATATTTTTAAATGTTTACTTTTCTCAAATCTTCACCATAAGAATCTGGTGTGAAGCTTCTGTTGGTAAATATCAAGAGTATGGGGATCCCTAATACTAAACTCTAAGAATCCTTGGATTTTTAGAGTTTAGTCCACTCTCAGCCTCCAGCAATGCATTAAAATTACCATGGAAATATTCCTACTAGTTACCAGTACCAGCAATTTCTGTTCCCATTAAGTTGACCTTCACAGTAATTGTATTAGGCTCTCTCCAGATTTCCAGGTAATGGCTTTATCCTGTGATCTCAATTTTCAAATGGATCTATTAAAAGTTGTTGGTTTCCAGTTTCTCCATCTTTTTTACTTATTGTAAGAATGACAGTTGCAACTTCCAAGCTTTTTACATATTGGAGATGAGAACAGAGTTCTGTGAAATCTTCACATACATGGAATCCTACAACATGTATTTATTTTTATCTGGTTTCTTCAGTCAGCATAATTATTTTGAGATTCATCCATGTTGTAGTATGAATTCATAGACTTTATTGCTAAGCAGTACTCCATTGTATGGATTTACCACAATTTGTTTAGCAATTCACCTTCTGATGGATAGTTTCTAGTCTGGGGCTACTAAAAATAAAGCTTGTATGGACATCTCTGTACAAACATTTTTTGGATATATGTTCTCATATACATTGTGCATATATCTCAGAGTGTAACTGCTGAGATATATGTGGTAGGTGTATGTTTAACTGATCAACTTTTTAAAGAAATTTCCAATCTCTTCCAAAATGGATGTGACATTTCACATTTCCACTAGAATTATTATTCCATATCCCACCAACACTTTGCATAGTCTTTTCATCTGTAGTCACTCTAATGACAAATGAGAATAATATATTAATATTCAGTCTTCTAGTCCATGATCATAGTATATCTCTCCACTTATTCAGTTGTTTGTGTTTTTGTTTTGTTTTATTTTCCTATCTCTCAGTGTATACAGGTCTTTGCTCAGTGTTTAATTTAATCTTATGCCATCTAAAAATTAAGTTAGCCTATTATACTGTTTCATAGATGCCAACAGAAGACGTGGACCTCCGTATCAGAGACAAAAGACTTTATTATTCATGACATGAGAAGCAGCATAAACATCAGCATTTTTGCACCAGTTTCTCTTGTCTCCATGTTCCATGGAAGTGATGCAGCACACCCACATGGATTCTGATTCTGTACACGTAGTGGTTTTTACAGACAACTGATGAACACTGAGCTTGTTTGCAACCAGAAAGTCAGCTTTATCTTTGAGCAGTGGAAGGACATTAACCTCACCTTTCAAGGTTACCAGCTGTATAATCAGGTCTGAGAAAATGACGTAAATAAAATAATGGTTAGAGGCTTACCATCTTGCTATGCCCAGTAAAAAGCATTGGAATTCAATAGGTCCAAAATAGATCATCTCTCTGCATGTTTTTTAATCAAATTTATCTGCATTTCATATTTAATGTTTTCTTAATGGTTTTCTTCTTAAACCCCAGTTTCTAACTGTTGTTAGGATATGTGAATAAAATTGTTATTTGTACAATGATCTTGTATTTTGCAACCACATTAAACTCTTGGTTCTAGTTGATTTCCTGTAGATCCCTTAGTATTTCTTATATAGATGACCATGTGGTCTACGAATACAGTTTTATTTTCTTCCTATCAAATCTGGATATGTTTGTAACTTGCCCTCAGCTGGAACACTCATGAAACTTACTGGAAAGCCACCCACCGGGGTGTCTGTGGAAATGGCTTGGAAATTATTTGCTAGGGCACCTGGCAGGTTCACTTGGAGACCAGCTAAGATGCCACTGAAATTTGCTGGAAGCTAAGCACCACTGGGTATTTCACATTCTTCTGGCTGCCATACACCACAGGAGCAAGAAGAGAGAAAAACACATTCATCTGGAAGAGAAGCTCCTTCCTCATGAAGTGTCCCCTTAGCACCTCCCACTAAAAATGTTTAACATTACACCAGCTAGTAAAGGAGAAATTTTGATGGGGTTCTTCTCCAGAATCACATAGCAGGGCAATTATATGTGTATTTGGAACTGACATCAACCAATCCAATACCTTTGTCTGCCTGATTATTAAAGCCCTCTGCAGTAGATATCCAATGGTAGGCATTCACACAGGAGAAAAATATCTTCTACATCCTGTACCCCTTTAGACATCCAGCCATATAGCTCTTCTGTAGAATTCTTTGCCATTTATCTTCCAAGTCTATTCCATCTAGCCTATTAGAAATTGCCCACAAATAGTGTATTTTATTTTTGGCCATCTCTCACTCCAGACAAAGTGACCAACCAAAGTGCCACTTGAAGTTCCAACTAATGTTAAGATTTACCTTCACCACTCTACTTCAAAGTCACTCCTGTGTAGTACTACAGTGCTACAGCTGTCTACTTTGAGGTGGTACCAGAATATCATGCCTATCATTTATAAACCTGCCTGAGGACTTTTCTTCCTCAGTCAGTTGGTTGTAAGAAACTCCCAAAAGGCCATGGATGGATGGAGGAGACAACGCAACAAGTGTCAGTACTGAAGGACTCCTGAGTCAGGCCACCAGCTCATGCAACTTGTAATTTCTGGAAGAGCCCAATATTGATTTCCATTTCATGATGTGCACATACAACCTTATGTCTAGGTGAATACAGTAGGCTTTTCCCCCCTGCCTAAGGAGACATATCTAGAAAATCTTGCTAAGGTCAATGTCAAAACTACTGCCTCTGTTAGAAGTATTTCATAGTTGCATCTCTCACATCTAGATCCTTAATCCATTTTGAGTTTATTTTTGTGTACAGTATAAGAATGTGGTCCTGTTTCATTCTTTTACATGTAGCTGTCCATACCAAACACATTTTAGGCAGACTTTTTCAAAGGATAATAGGCCTCTTAACTCCTTTCTGCACAGTAGCTTAGGGTAGTTACATGATAGACAGGCACTGAGTCTCTGTCAATTTCCCCTGGTAGACAACATTTCACATGTGTCACAACTTACAGCCGGAAGAATTAATGATATCTTGTGTGACTCCACTGGAATAGGACTCTTAGAAGCTTGTACCTATTTTTCTTTAGACTTCATTTCGTGCAAGTCACTTTGCTGATTTTGCTTTGTGTCATTTTCCTGTGATAAATCTTAGCTATGACTATATGCTGAGTCGTGTGAGTACTCCTAGCAAATCACTGAATCTAAGACATGGTCTTGAGAATTACCAGTTCAGCTCCATTTTTACTGGTAAGGCATAGTGCATTTTGAGCCCCTAATGATTAGTGTCACTCTGGGGCCAGCATCTAGTAATTCTGCAAAGATCTGGCTATTTCCTTTTTCATAATGCCCACTCTAGTAACAGCTGCAGGATACGTAGTAGAAAGTATAGAGGACGATTTATGGTACATACTCATGTAAATGCATCAAGATTCATTCTAAGGTTACCTAGACTCCCCTTGAGTCAAGAGGCTGTGAATTTATTTTTGTCTAGTAGTGAGTGAGAGGTTCTAATTCTCCTGTGGCAAGTCAAGTCAGGATTCTGGGTACCCAATCTAGAGTTGTTGTTGTTGTTGTTGTTGTTTTTTTTTTCTGTTATATAGCTCAAACAACATTCCAGTAGACTATTTCATTCCTACAGATATTATGGTCAATTATCCATAGTCAAAAATCCTTGAAAGCAAAGGCGTTCTGATTACTGATACATGCTATCTTTTACAATAAATGTGCCCACCTCATCTTTGATGTTAAAGTGCTACCACCTGGCCTCTAATAATCTGGAATCTTATTACCTCCATTTAAACCAGGGAGCTCACCTCAAAAGCAGTATCACCCATAGCTACACCCAGCCTAAACAGAGAGCAATCACAAGCCTTTACAAGGATGTAAGAGTTCTTCCCACTAACATAGTCCTCCATGCCTTATTAAGGTAGTGCCTTCTGGGCCTTTTAATGGAATATATTCGGGGGATATGCATGCAGGTCATACACTGTAAATCCACTCTAACATTCTTATCTCCCAAAGCTTTGGATCCCCTTTTTCATATTATGCCAGAAAACATCTGGCATCCCAAGACTTAAATGTAAGTCACGTTTGAGTCCACGTTATCAGTCAACCAACCAAGTAAACTATGAAGAGTCACCTCCACCTCCCCAACTTAAGGCATTACATCTGGAATCTCTAGCAAGTGCACCTTTGTCAGTGAATTCTGCCTAATCTAGTGTTATATTTTTCCCTCCTTAATCTGACACACCTAAATTCTCTACCCCATACATTTCCAAGGTATGCTGATTATACATTAGCAGAGTCTTTCAGTTCTTCTGGTGTGTAAACAATTTCCTCAGAGGTCATGTCTACCTGCCCCCTGGAACATGCTGAGATTTTTACCCTGGCTATTTATCTAGTGAACACTGTGAGTAGTTTCTTTTTCTTTCTTTTCTTCTTCTTCTTTTTTTTTTTTTTTTGTTTATTTATTTATTTATTTGACAGAGAGAGAGACATCACAAGCAGACAGAGAGGCAGGCTGAGAGAGAGAGGGAAGCAGGCTCCCTGCTGAGTAGAGAGCCTGATGCCCGCTGGATCCCAGGACCTTGAGACTATGACCTGAACCAACACAGTGAGTAGTTTCAATGGGTCTTGAAAAACATGAGCATTCCCCTCTTAAGGCACCTACCTCAGATGTGTTAATCACAAAAAGTTTAAGCACAGGAAGGCTAGTTTCCTCGGACACAAGAGGACACACTACTTCTGGTGGCAAAGGAGGCTCAGAGTGACTTGGGGGGTTCAAGATTGTCAGCTTCATGTGGCTCCAACCACGTATCTCCACTCTAAATTTCAGTATCTCATTCTTTCCTAAACAGTACCCTAACTTTCACATGATAAACTCTGCAAGATCGAATCCTACAGATGTAGTCATTTAGCAACCTGCACAATTAAAATGAGATTTTCTTGAAAATCTCAGACTCTTTATACCAGAGCAAGAAAGGAATGAGTGCTGAAATAAGTTCCTGAATAAAAGAGGGGCTTGTCACCATAGGTAATATTAAGTACTTACCATGTGTCAAGTCCCTGTGCTACATGACTGATAACACACCATCTGGTGATGCACTGCTTACCTCCTCTCACTGAACTCAGAATTAAACCCTAAAGCTCTACCGGGGTCTTTTAAGTCCCGAATGATCCTGCCTCCTGCCTGTTTCTCTGATGACTCAAGTTTGTTCAGAAAGTTTCAGCCACATATACCTCCTCAAACTTCTCAGCCTACATGTCCCCTCTTCCAAGCTACCAAAGGATACCAGTGCCCCCCCCCCCCTTAGTGTCCCCGCTACCTCGACCCCGGAGACACTGCTTTTCTTCTACCATTTGCCACCATATTGTTTTGTTTATCGTGTTCTTCTCTTGTGTACTGCACGTGTATTATTTAACTTATCGTGTTTATTTACTGTGCGCTTAGTAGTATTACTCCAGGAAACTGTAACCTCCTCTTGGGCTCCGGAAGCATTTGCAGGATTCTCACAGCTCTCTAAGGTTAGTCTACCTTATTATTTTCTGCCTGCTTTTCCAACAGACAGAATGAAGTTTGAAGGGGCCACAGGCACCCCTCCAGGTCACGCAGAGCCAACTAGGGCCCGAGTCTGTGGGTCTCCCGAAGGCGGGGATGGCCGCCACCCCAGGCGGCCCCATATTCTGTGGTGAAGTTCAGCACAGTTCCCTTCCGCCCCCCAACACCAGAAGCAGTCTTCGCTCCAAGGAAATGGACAGCATCATCATTACCATCACAAAACTGGCGCGCGCTAACTCCTTCCGCCTGGAGCCCGCCACCTCCGCGCGCAGCCACCGCCCCGCAGCCCGGTCGCGCGTCCCTCTGCGCAGGCGCACGCCGCTCGCTTCCGCTTGGGGCGGGGCTAGCGGGCGGGGGCAACCCGGCAGCGGCTGCGGAGGTCCTCGCCCCCCGACCCGTTCGCATGGAGTAGGGGGTGCGCCGCGCCCTGGCCACCGCGGGGGGACTGGCCTCGGCGACCCCGATGCCAAGGCAGGAATTGGGGGCCGGGGCTGAGGCGCGGGCTCGCGGCCCCGGTGCCGTCGGAGCCCGCCGCTTCCTGCTCTGTCTTTACCTGGTGGGCTTCTTGGTGAGTGCTGGGGCTGGGAGCGAAGGGCGACTACGCCCTGGACCTGGAACCCAATTGGGGGTGGCTTTTTTCTTGAAGCCCGAGTGGTCGTAAGTTTCAGCGAGGGCTGGGAACCTGCGATCTGTCCGGTGGTGCCTTCTTACGTTTCACGCCTCTTTTTTCCCCCCAGACCTCTTTCACTCTGCGCCAGGTCACATTGCTCAGTCCGCGGCTCCTCTGCCCCTCCTGCGGTTTAAGACGCCCCCAGCACCAGCGTCTAGTGTGATTGAGCCGGGCTCAAGGGTGACCCCAGGTGTTAGGTGCTGTGAAAGGTACGGAGCACGCAGAGTGGATAGCTGGGCTCCTGAGCAAGTTTGAGGGCTGTAGGTGTGGTAGGAATACACAGGTCTTTTTGCCAGGCCCGGTCAGCGAAGTCACTGTTGATGACCTCACTCGGGCAGAATTAGGTACATTTTTATTAGGGTTCCTGATAGACTGAAATGTTTAAAAATGCAAACCATAGTGAATTATACCTATTTCTGCCTTTCAACAAACTGTTCATTGGGCTAAGCAGATTTTTTTTTTTCATGATGTGTGTGTGTGTCCTGGTTTAATAAAGACAATTAATTATGAATTTCCCACTTAGAATGGAAAGCTTAGAAAGATGAGTGTATGATAGGAGAAGTCATCCATACATCCATCCATTTATTATTCATAGAATTTCTGAAAACATTTTATGTGGCCAGGGCTGTAGAGCTCCAGTCCCTGTAATACACAGTCCCTGCGAGGAAGAAGTTAAAATCTTACCAGAACGCTGTGTTGGTAGTTCATGGGCCATTATCTGCAGGAACCCTAGATCCAAGTCCTCACTCTTCTCCTTCCAAGTCTAGACGTGGTTCACTTGCCCTGGTTGTGAGCTGGTCCAGGTTAGGAGAGAACTGGGACGAGGACTCAGTAGGATTTCCTCTTTGCTGAGACTGAGACTATATCTTGAGGACAAAAGGAACTGGTCAGTTAAGTGTCACTGGGCAAAGACTGCCTTTGGGGGCCTTGAATAGTCTGCAAAGGCACTAGGTTATGGCAAAGAGAAATTACTATTTTCTGCCCAGACGCAGGTTAAGACCACTACTCTCCAGTATATTAGCCTCACTAGAGTTTGGATACTGAACCATCAGTCTGTAACCATCCTTCTATAAAGGTTTAATGTTGACTTAATAGTTGCTAAGACAATGATGAAAGCATTTTCTAAATCACTGTAAACACGGCACCGTGAGGCACTCAGGGGGCTCTGGTTAACCCTTAGCCCCCAGGCTTAAAACTTCAGGTCAGAGCCTGGCATTCCTTAATCTTAGTTCAGTCTCAGGGTACGTGCAGATGCCTCTTCCACGTTCCATTCCAGCCATCCACAATTCAAAACTATTGATGGTGAGTGGTCCTTGACATTTCCGAAGGGAGCTGGCTGCCATCCACCCTCTGGCAGAAGCTGGGGACTGTCCATCGGCTACTGCCTCCCTCCCTCAGACAGTACTACTGTCTGGTTCTGCCAGATGAGAAGAATTTGAACCCTCACCTGGAAAGTCCAGATTGGGCATTCAGAGAAACCAACATGATCTAAAATTCAAAATAGTTTGAATATTTTAAATGAGTCCACAGGCCATTCATTATAGTTGACTTTCCAGTACAGATTAGAATATTCAGAACGTCTCCTGTGTTGTGTATGAACTGTGCACACAGCAAGTCTAATTTTGCAAGCCTGATGTAATTGTAATAATTTGTTCAAGAGAGTTATTAGGTCTCTAATAAGTTCAGGGTAAAATGTAAGATTTCCCAAAAGTTAAAAGAGAGTAGGAATTTTTTAAAAATGGAAAATGTAAGCAATTAAAATATGTGCAGCTTTGGATATCCTTGTAGGATCTAATGGCTCTTTGTTAGGTAACATCTAAGGAATATTAAACATAACCTAGTTATTATTTTTATTATATACAGAGATGTAAAGACCCCCCCTAAGACTTTTGGGAAAATGGTTTCAGATTAATAAGAGGAAGGGAACAGGATTAAAGAAGTCATTTGCCAGAATGTTCTGTTTTTAGTTCTCATCTGGGCTTCCAGGTTTTAATTTGTTTAAGAAGGAAGATGAAGATGGCCCTCTAGGCCCCTTTTGGTTAGCATTGTAAGATGGTGCTAAGACCTATGATTTCAATCCCTTCTTTCCTCCAGATACAGAGATTCATATTTTATTTCATCAGCTGTCGTGAGGTCTCATTCATTGTTACTGAGGCAATTTGCTGATCAAGAAATATTTAGGTTCCTACCCTGAAAAAGATCCTGAAACTTTTAGTGTATTATCAGTTTTTGTTGAGAGATGTAGATGTTCATAAAGGTTTAAGTGGTCCTCTCTTGCCTGATTTCCTTATAAACGGTTACAAGCACATGACCAGTTGCCACATTCAAAATACATCCAAAGCCGGTGGTTTTGAAGAAATTGCAGATTCACAGCAAGAGAGGAGTTGCCTTTTCTGGTAAGGGGAAGATGATTTTAGAGCACAACTTCCTGAAAGACAATTCTAGAGCACCAGCATCCATGGAAATAGCTAATACTTTTCAGGCTCACAAAGCATTAAAATAATACTGATCATCAGTTATTACTTATGAGTCTATTTTCTTATTACCTGCCATAAATAGCAGCCTACTTAATTATTTCTCTCCCATCCTTTATTTGAATGTTAAATAACAAGTGGTACTGGGAATTTTTTGGAAAAGAAATCTTTTTGGACAATTGAGTTTCCTTTTCTGAAGGATGCAGGAAATTCAGTAGGTAGCTGATGTATTTGGGGTCTTTTAAGTGATATTGTACATCAGTAGCCTGATGAAAGAAGGCTGAGAGCCCAAAAGACATGGGCTTAGACCCAGAAGACATTTTAAATAATCTTAAAATCAAAATAAGCTGTAGTTCAGGTAGTATAAATTTATGAACCACTTGAGAACATTACATAGTAAGTATATGGCCATCTAAAGATGTAACCATGGAAAAGGGCCACTGAAAAGTACATTTAGAGGTTCCTGTCTCTAAAATTAGGTGAATGCACAGCCACCAGGAGAATGGACAAGCAAAAGATTGACTGTGGGCCAAAGGAAAGAATATTTTTCATGCATTTATTTCTATTTAAACCAGATTATAAGGAAAGGAATTCCAGTTGAATATAAAGAAAACCATGTGTGTGCAATGTCGTTTCCTTCTTCTAAACCAGTTGTTGCAAGTATCCAAGTGAAGTAGGGATGAGAACAAAACTTAAAGGAAAAATTAACAATCCTTCTGTTAACTCAGAATACCTAGCAAAAAGGATCAGTACTTATCCCCAGGACTGAAGAAAAGAGAAAATATATTTGAACTGCTGTTGTGTGTTAGACCTGTCTCAATCATTACATCTTTTAATGGACTTCATATTTCTACCAGACAGGTGTTATTATTCCCATTTTTTGCAGATGACAGCACTGAAGCTTGGTGACATTAAGTAACTTTCCAAGTACACAGGCTTAGTAAGTAATGGAGCCGGAACTTAGAACTGTCTGTGTGACCCCAATGCCATGCACTTTCATTGACTTAGCTACAGAACACTGGCTTTCCCCAGTACCCCATCCTTCTCTCTCCTTCCTGCTTTGCTGAGACCTTCTTTTCTGGTATTATTTTTAAGGCTATAAGTCACAGATTAGTCGCCTTCCCTAATTCCAGGAGGAAATTCATAGTATGAAGCAAGTGCTGCTTTGTCAAGAAATAGGCATTGGGGCGCCTGGGTGGCTCAGTGGGTTAAAGCCTCTGCCTTTGGCTCAGGTCATGATCCCAGGGTCCTGGGATCAAACCCCACATCAGGCTCCCTGCTAAGCAGGGAACCTGCTTCCTCCTCTCTCTGCCTGCCTCTCTGCCTGCTTGTGATCTCTGTCTGTTAAATAAATAAAATCTTAAAAAAAAAAAATAGGCATTATCCCTGCCTCCTTTCCCACTTCATTACACACAAACATTTTTGGTTTTTGGTTTTTATTTGAATAACTTCTATAGTACATCCTCCTTGAGTATTAAGGATCAATCACAAAGAAGCTAAGGTCGAAATGATTCTTGGTCATGGTGGTCAGGCATTCATAGGTAGCAACTGTTATAAATTGTATTTTGATTCTCCGATAAGTTTAATCCAATGGGTATAGCATACTGTAGAATTACGATTTCTCGTTTCCTCAAAATTAGATACTGGTTTATGTTTTTAATCAGTTTTTAATTAGGATTACCACTTTAAGAACACCTAAGTTTCTAATTTGAGTTTCTACTTTGAGTTAATCGGTGTTTTGTTGTCTAGGATTTGTTCGGTGTCAGCATGGTCGTGCCTTTACTGAGCCTTCATGTCAAGTCTCTTGGAGCAAGTCCAACAGTTGCTGGAATAGTAGGTAAATAGTTAATATTGTACATTTCAGAGCACTGAATTTTCAATCCTCTGGACTAAGAACCTAAAAACAAATCATTCTTGATAGCTGAATATCATCCAAAGCTAAATTCAAAGCGGGCTAAAAGGAATTTTTAGAATACTTCAGAATGTTACCCTGGAGCGAATGTAGTTCATCTCTTCCTAGACTACCTGTGTTCAGAGAGGTGTTGAGGGTTAGCATCATTCCTTTCCCCTCACCGCCAGTGACATCGCGGTTCCTCCCTGAGCCTCTCCAAGGAGCTGGCTGCGTGTGTCAGAGGGTAGGTACACACTCCTGCCTGCAGGAACCAGAGAAATGTACTCTACAGAAATCAAGTTACACAGCAGAGGGACTCAGGGTGAGCCTTGACAAACTGGTCACAGGCTTCCTGTACCACCTTCCTGTACCTACCACTAGTGCATCTTAGGGGGTTGTAGCGTTTCTCTGCCTGTGCAGCATAGACCCTCCACCTGAAAGTCACTGATTTACCAAAGAGCAGGACATAGCAGGGCTTAGGACTATGCTAATTAACAAGGAATTGTTAAAAGACTAACAGCCCTTGACTGTTCACAAGCTGGATAAGCAGATGTTCAGAGACTGTGGTGGACACAGTATTTAGTAAGTCCTCCATGCTATGACTTGTATTTCCCTTGGAAAGTAGAATTATACCGGCCCACACAGTGGCACGAGGGTTTTTGTGAAGAGCAGAAGGGACATGTTTGATATAATAGAGGTAAAGGCACTCTATAAAACTTTGTCAGTTCTTTATAAAACTAAAGCATTTTGTAAAACCAGAATGTTAGAGGCATATAAGAGGATATAGAAGCTTTTAGACTTAGGAGAATTTTTGTAGAATTTGGATTTCTATTCCCCGAGTACTCTCTATTCTGTCTTCTCGGTCGGGGTTATGCATCCTTACAGAGCAGGAGAAGCCTTTCTCAGAGACTGTGGGCAGCTCTTGCCGTAGTCTTTCTCCTGTTTCCTTCAATTTTTGAGGGTTTTTTTGTTTGTTTGTTTGTTTTAAAGATTCATTTATTTGAGAGGGAGGAGAGAAAGAGCACAAGCAGGGGGAGTGTCAGGCAGAGGGAGAAGCAAACTCCCCGCTGAGCAAGGAGTCTGATGCGGGGCTCAATCCCAGGACCCTGAGCTCATGGACCCTGAGATCAAGGACCTTGAGCTGAAGGCAGACACTTAACCAACTGAGCTACGCAGGCGCCCCTGAAGGTCTTTTAATAAAAATTGTATTGCTTTACCCTTCCAACTGAAAAAGGGGGGGGGGGGTTATCTCCTTTTTAAAAATGGTCTTCTTTTCCCCTAATGTTTTCCTGTTAATTTCTATGTAATTATTACCACATTGATCCATTTTCGTGATGGGCCCAGCTGATTTTCTTGATGTTACTGATGTTTTTTTTGTAGGCTCCTCCTATGGCATTCTGCAGCTCTTTTCCAGCACACTGGTGGTAAGTGGTCTCCCATCTGGCATCACATCTCGGTCACATTTGGGGACATCTTCATGGTGGTGGTGGGTAAAGGTGGGGAGTCAGAGTACTTTCTGTGTTCCTTGCTTTCCTCAGGGCTGTTGGAGTGATGTGGTTGGAAGACGGTCTTCCTTGCTGGTGTGCATTCTGTTCAGCGCCCTGGGTTATCTGATTCTTGGAGCATCCACCAATGTGTTCCTGTTTGCCCTGGCTAGAGTCCCTGTGGGTAAGTTCCTGCCCTTAGGTGTGTTTTCATTCAAAATAAACCAATTGTCTGTAAATGTATAAAGACAGACCATCTTACCTGTCAGTGCCTTCTTTTTTTCTTTCTTTCTTTTTTTTTTTTTTAGATTTTATTTATTTATTTTAGAGGGAGTGAGTCTGTGTGAGCAGCTGGAGGAGCAGAGGGAGAGGGATATAATTTCCAGCAGACTCTGCGCTGAGCCACAGAGCCCCATGTGAGGCTGGATTCCAGGATCCTGGGATCGTGACCTGAGCTGAAACCGAAAGTTGGATGCTTACCGACTGGGCCGCCCAGGCTCTCCTGTTGGTCCCTTCTTGGTTACAGCTTATGTCAAGAGAGAATAATGGCAGGAACGATTATAACTGGAACATCAGACGCTGCTGTTGATGGAGGACTTGGTATCAGTCAGGCTCTGCTCAGATGAGCACAGCCACAGAGCTTGTCCATGATGGGGCCTGGAGCCCTCCCTATCAGTATGAATCATTATACCACTGCACAGACCTGGCTCCTTCCCATCGATCTCTCTACATTCAGTCAGTAAGAATTTGTTACATATCTTTGGCCAGCACTGTGGTTATTATTCTTCCCCTTGGCCAACTTCTAGTTTTAAAATTGGGCTTCCTGACTTCAGATGGAGATTTCCCACTGTAGCTTTCCGGCAGCCTCCTGTAAATCCAGCTGTTGGTCGGGGGAGATACTAGGATGACGATGGCGTGGCTCATGGGTTAGTTTCTGTTTCCAAACTGATCTTGAATGTTCCTGACATTTTCAAAATGACTTTTATTTTGTCCATTCTTTGAGCTGCCACTGTTGACTGCTATCCTAGTGTGGCGGGTAGGCAGGCCCTGTGGAAACTCTTTGTTCTCTCTTTGCCTTTCTCAGTTGTTAGAACCCTGGAGTTTCAGTGTTTCTTTCTCCCCTGACTCAATAGAGCACTGATAGACTCAGCTGCCCTGGTGGACAAGTTTGCAGCCCTGAACCTCTGCCCATAGTCAGTTAAGCTGCTCCTTTATACCCAATGCCCCGAAGGAACAGAGCATAAAATAAGTCCTTTTAACATATAGTTGATGATCAGCTCATTTGGGGTTCTCACACCATTTCTGTGACATACATACTTACTCTCCAAGTCTTTTGAGTTCACCCTCGAAAATTCATGCTTTGCCTTTCTGTTGACTCAAAAACCCAAAAATGCTTACGAAGGTCTTTGCTTTAAATATGAGCTGTCATCCTAACTCACCCCCCCACCACACAAAATCCAGCTGATGGCTGCTCTATGTGCATTCAGAGTCAAAGTTATTGTACATGCTTGGTTTGGGTTGCAGTGTGTAAATATAATACAGTCCACCATTTAGCAGTAAGGCTGTTCGTCATTCTAAAGAAATATAGGAGATTAATCGACCCTGTATACAATAGGTTGAAATTTATAGAGAAGATTAAAATGTTTTTATTTAATATGAAATGAGCCTGCTTTGAGTACTGATAGTTCCACTAACATATATCCTACTCTTGGCTAACAGGAGAGCTATGGGAACTTCTACAGTATTCAATTGGCCCAGGAATATGAGGGAGCCCTGGGGAGCCTTGCCAGGGTTATGGTGTACAATGTCATGTAGGTTCAGGTCCTTGGATCTGAAGATGAGCCTGACAGAGGTTGAAGTACCAGAGGTAGACACACGGTTTTCCCCTCCTCTCTCTGTCCCCTAGCCCAGCCTCCAGAAGGTAACAGGAAGCTAGTCTGGGTCACCTTCACCACAGTCCTCCTTCCCTGGGGATGTAAGGTGAACTCAACATCGGTATTATTTCAGAAATAATTACAGGATCCCTGTCAGGCCTTTTAGGAATCATCTTCCAGCCTGGTCTCACATTTAAGGAAATAGATCTAGAGACAGTCTGTCTACCTAATTCTAAGACAGGTTTGTAAGTTTGCTTCCCATAGAGGCTGGTTATCAGGCAAATATCCGCTCTAATGTTTACATGCAGCTGGATATAGAACCCAGGATCAGCGTGCAAGCCGAGTAATGTACAGAGTGATGCTTCTTTCAAGGAAATCACTGGAAACCATTGTGTTGCATCACATTTAGGAGCATGGCATGCCGACTCGCCAGCAACACTGACTGAGCTGCTGCCATGTATTGATCAGCGTGCTGGGCAGCGTACATTACGTCAGGGGGTTTATTCAGCAGATGGGTGTATGAGTGCAGACAAGGCAAATACATCAGCAGAAGTATGAGGAATATAAAGCTGCTGTATACACTTTAATCTCTTATTAAGTCATGTCCCACCTTTCAGTTTGCTTAGTCAACCAAATATTACAGAGCATGTTTCTTATCCCTTGCAGGTATTTTTAAACATACCCTCTCCATTTCAAGGGCTCTGCTTTCTGATCTGGTTGCAGAGAAAGAACGGCCACTAGTAATTGGACAGTTCAATGCGGCATCTAGTGTGGGCTTTATCTTGGGCCCCATGGTTGGTGGATATCTTATGGAGCTAGAAGGTGGATTTTATCTGACAGCCTTCATCTGTTTTTCTGTCTTCATCCTCAATGCTGGTAAGTTGATGTTTCATCCTAAGAAGGCTGTTTGGTTTATGCATTCATACTGACCCATCTACCTGCTTTACTTTTATCTCCTTACACTTTATTGTTCTTAAAACAGGCAGACTTTTTGTTGTTGTTACACTGCTATGTTAGTTTCAGGTGTGCAATTTAGTGGGTCAGCAATTCTGTACATCACTCAGGGCTCATCCTGATACGTGTACTCTTAATCCCCTTCACATTAGAATAGGCAGACTTATTTTTCAAAGTTGGACACCTCGTTCCCTGCTGCAGACCACCTGCCCATTTCTTCCCATCATGCGTAAAGCATGTATGTGTCTCACATAGCATGTGGATGGGCAAGCCCTGCCCCCCACCCTTCCATGTGCTCCAGCCACACCGGCTTCCTGGTCAGCCTCACACAAGCCAGGCTCATTCCTACAGGAGGGCACTGCAATTTGCTCTTTCCCCCACCTACGACATTCTTCCCACATACCTTTACTGGGTCTTTCTTTTTTTTTTTTTAATTTTTTAAAATTTTATTTATTTATTTGACAGAGATCACAAGTAGGCAGAGAGGCAGGCAGAGAGAGAAGGGGAAACAGGCTTCCCACTGAGCAGAGAGCCCGCTGTGGGGCTCGATCCCAAGACTCTGAGATTATGACCTGAGCTGAAGGCAGAGGCTTAACCCGCTGAGCCACCCGACTGGGTCTTTCTTATTATTCGAGTGTCAAATATTTGCTTCCTTGGAAAGGCTTTTCCTGATGATTCTATTACACATAACTCCAGTTTCTTCACAGCACTTCTGAAATTATATTATCCATTTGTTTTCTTGCTTATATTCTCTCCTCCCTATCTCCCCACACATACTGTTAGAAACTAAATGCCACAGGATAGAGATTTTCTCACCGTTGTCACTCCTGCCCAGAACTGGCCAGGCATAAAGCCAATGTTCAATAACATTTGATGAATAAAAGAACACTTACTAAACTATGAACTCCTTGGAAGCAGGGCCAGTCGCCTAAAGCCAAGAGGATAAACCTCTTTTCTAGAGACTGGTACCTTCCTGAGCCTTAGATAAACAACTTCAGAAACAAGAGGATTGGTTCATGTTACTCAGTTTTCCTTAAATTTGATGATAGCTTACTCTACTGCATCTTTTTTAGTCTTTGTATTCAAGGCTCCAGGTTGCATGATGGATTCCATGTTGAGCTAGGATATCACACTCAGGAAACAGAGCTCAGGAGTTCAATGTCAGTTGTCATAGGAATACTTTATGATCTCCTGCCAGAAGTTTAACCTGTAACCTCGGCCGGGAGGTGAGGTCTGACGGATTAGTGCAAATCTAGATAAAATACCAGAAGCCCATGACTGGCTGGTGTGGCCAGGTACCTCCCCACATGAAGGAATGTGATGAATGTGATAGCTCTCGAAGTCAGAAGTCAGTGTATAAACGAAGACTGTGATTATGGGGTTCTGTTTTGGATTCTCCAGTGATGATGCTGTTTAATATCATGCCCTCACCTAAGCCTGTGAATGGATCTGAGTCAGTCAGGGATAGTTCAGCCAGAAGTGTTCTCAACCGCAATGGCTAAAAATAGTAATAGGGATTTCTGGTACATTCTTAAGAAATTTAGAGGTCAGCAGGCCGAGCTAATGCAGAGAATAACAGGGGAGAGCGATAGGGGCAGGCCAACGGACAGTGTCTCACACAGGGCTTTGCCTTCCAGTGCAGTGAACAGTGTATTGGGTTTTTTTCCTCAGTGACTTCGGCTGTTTTCCTAAGCCTCTTTTACCCCTTCAGGTTCTCATATCCTCATTCTGATAGGCCACTTTGCCTGAGAAGGGCCTCTTTTACGTCTTTTGTGGCATGATTTCTGATTTCACAGTTAAGAACTCAGACTCTGGAGTTTGACAAACTTGGATTCAGATTCCTGCTGTGCCACTTTTTAGTGTGGGCCTTGAGCGAGTTGCCTCGGTTTACTCATCCATAAAATGGGATAACAACACTCCCAGTCTTACTAGGGCGAGCCCTGGAGGTCTTGCATGCGAGCAGTTCACCCCACTGCGTCAAGAATGGTGCATGCTCAGTAAACATCAGTTGCTGTCATCATTATCATTTTTATTATTTTAATTATATTCTTTGTCTCAGTTCACCGGCAATGGCCCTTTCATATTTTTATCAAGATTGTGTAAAATGTCTAAGGGCCCTTTTAAAGATAAGAAGTGGTAGAAAGGCCAGGCCTACATTCTCATGTGGTTAAGTTTTCTGTCATAAATTAGTCCCTGGCAAGTAGTCCCCCTAGCCTGTGGAGAAATCACATACACAGATGTGGTTGCTGAAAAGAGCATGAAGCGGTCTGAATGGCCATGGTCCAGTTGAATTTAAGTGTGGAAGGACTGAAAACTCCACAGGATGAGTTTGGAAAAAATGTCCTAGAATGGCAAGCTGGAATTCAGTTTCAAGAAATTTGGGGGCATGGATTGGTGGTAGGTCCTTCTACTTGGATGGCATGGGATACATAAAACGACTGAGGCAGGAATGCACCAGTCATAAGGGTAGAGGTGGGATTATCTGAGTAGGAATTGGGCTGCTCTGTAAAGTCATACATCATGGTCTGTGAGAATGGTACCCCCAAAGATTTTGAGGTGTGACTTGCAAAAGCACATGGTGGGCCCTGACAGGGGACAGAGCCAAGCAGGTACTTCCTGACAGGTCACTGTTGTCAAGCTGCCCCTCTTCCCACAAGCCAAGGCCGGCTGCCTCTGCTCATAGAGTGAGCTTCCCCCAACACAGTACTCACCCTGTAATCCAATTGCTGTGATTTACTTGTCCAAACCCCCTTTTAGACTTAAATTCCTTGAGGACACGGATGTTATAGGCCTTGTCTTGTTAATATATTCCTACTGTTGGGGTGCCTAGGTGGCTCAGTGGGTTAAGCCTCTGCTTTCAGCTTAGGTCATGATCTCAGGGTCCTGGGATCGAGTCCCGCATCGAGCTCTGCTCAGTGGGGAGCCTGCTTCCTCCTCTCTCTCTGCCTGCCTCTCTGCCTAGTTGTGATCTCTCTCTCTCTCTGTAAAATAAATAAGTAAAATCTTTAAAAAATATCCTACTGTTTAGCACAGGCCTTAGCATTTAGGAAGCATATATATTCAGAATCTGATGACGTGTGGGTGGGGAATGGATGGGAGGGTGGATGGGTGGGTAGGCAAGATGGTGGACAGGCACAGAGTTAGAAAGGTAATGGATTTAAATACACAGCATGAGAATTTCGATACCCGGTGATATAGGAAACCATCATGGACTCTTGAGCTGGTGAAAAAAGTGAACATTTTGTAGGTATAGAATTTTTCTAAGGTGAAGAGTGGAATTCTACCATCAAAATGGAGTAGAAGTAGTTGTGGGCATGGTTAAAAACTGGATTCAAAGACAGAGGTTAGTAAATGTACTAATACAAAACTACAGAATAGAAATCTCATGCACATATGTGTTCCTCCCCCCGGATTGGGGGCACCCTGCGAGTCCGGGCATGCAGCGGACAGATCCCATGCCGTCCTACCAGGTCTGGTTTGGCTGTTTCCCTGGTTCGAAGCAAAGCTCTCCAGTGCAGAGAAAGGCCAGCCAGCGAGGAGGAACTCTGCACCCTGGGGGAGGAGAGATGGTAACGGACAGGAAACCGCCACCCCCCGCCGGAGCACATTCCACACCAGACCTGCCAGGCCGCCCTGGCTGGAATTCACGTCCACACTGCGTGACATGAAGAGCCTGATATTTTCCGAAATGTGGGACATCTTCGCCGTGCGCTTGCTGATGGCAGTGGCGGTCATGCTCTACTACAGTAACTTCGTGCTGGCGCTGGAGGGGCGCTTCGGGGTGCGGCCGCGGGCGGCCGGCTACCTCATCAGCTACAGCAGCGCGCTGGGCGCCCTGGCCGGCCTGGCGCTGGGGCCCCTGCTGCGGCTGTACCGGCACGACGGCCACGCCCTCCTGCTGCACTCGAGCGCGCTCACCTGCCTGCTGCTGCTGCTGCACGCCTCCGCCCGCTCCTTGCCCGTGGCCGTGCTCTGCTCCTCGCTGCTGGCCGTGTCCACCGCCGTGGGCAGGACCTGCATCACCGACCTGCAGCTGGCCGCGGGCGGGGCGCAGGCCAGCGGCACGGTCATCGGCGTGGGGCAGTCCGTGACGGCCGTGGGCCGGATCATCGCCCCGCTCCTCTCCGGGCTGGCGCAGGAGGTGAGCCCGTGCGGGCCCCCCAGCCTGGGGGCTGTCCTGGCCCTCGTGGCGATTTTCCTAATGTCACTCAAGAGACCCCGCTATGGTGGTGCCGGTGGTGGGAGTGACAAATTAAAACGTGAGTAGAGTGGAACTGGATTGAAGAAACCAACTCTGAGGCCACGAGGAAGGGACAGCCGCCAGGAAGGGTGGTTTCCCAGCAGGTGTGCTTCGTTGGGAGACTCCCAGGTCCAGCCTGCGGGTGATCAGAAGTCAGAGCCTTGTCAAAGGGGAAAGTATTAAACCTTATGTAGAAGTCTCCTCTTCAAACCCTGCCGGTGGGGTTCAGATTTTCCAGGGGGAAATGCTACCAGCTTCAGGACGGAAAGGTGGTGGTGAGATAACAGACTGTGATAGGCTCCCCCGCTAAGTAAAAACAGGGTGACCCATTAATAAAGTGATCTGCTGGGACACAGGCTTCGTGCCACACTGCATAAACCAAGGGTTTTTTGTGCTATCAGAAGCCTAGAGATTGAATAAGCTGCTTTCTTGAAATTAGCCTGTACCTTTCTCAAGTCCTAACAAGGTTCTACCTGGGAAGCTGGGGAAAGATCACACGGCTGCCTCAGCCCCCAGACACTGATTCTGGGGGCCCAGGGGAGGCCCAGAAACCTATATTTAAAAGCAACACTTACACTTCCTCAGGGAGGTAGAAAAAGGATCATTCAGAGACATACAGGTTTGGATTTAAGTCAAAGCCAGAGACTTGGTTGTGTTTATTGATAGCTAACTCAGTTTGAAGTACTAAGATTATGTGATCCTGAAACGTCACCTTCTCCCCAGCTCTTGGCAGTCACGCTCCGTAATAGGTTCGTGGAGCCTATCCCCTGTTTCTGTTGCTTTGGAGGCCCTGTGCTCTGCAGAGGGCTGAGGTTGTCAGTCTGGCTAGTTCTCCCTGGATATCAGGCATGAACTGCTCCCAGAAGCCAGGGCTCCATTGGGCTGCATGGGTTGGATGATGGTAGAGCTCAGTGGAGAAGACAAAGTACAGGAATGCCTTTAAGAGGAATATCTTGTGCAGGTAAGACAGTCAGGTGCCATGCCTCATGAGACTTAACTACAGCGTCTTATGTTGAAAGTCATTTCTTTTCTCTCACTTTAATATCATACCTGAGAACAAAAGAGCTACACACTGATCTACAGGGAAATGCCTTTTCCTAGGCCTAGGCTAAATGGTCATTCCAAAAGTAGCACACCAGGGTCCAACTGGGAGGCTCAGAGTGAGGGTTAGTACAAAAACACAGGGAAGCATTTGTGTGATTCTTGCTACTTGGATGATGTCACCTATTAATAATAATTATATTGGAGCCCCCTCTCTTTTCCTCATGCAAACTACCGAAGTTAACCTTCCTCTCATTCTTTTTCATTGGTCCACTGGGAAATTACTCCTGTTTTCAACCAACACACGTATAATTGTAAATGTATGTAAAGCAGAAAAAAAAAAAGTTTCTCTAGTTTTAGAAGTTGTGTATGGGTTAAACCCAAATGTTTAAGATGATTAATTGGATGTTTGAAGATTGTCCTTTCTCCTATCTAGCTACAAGGAGAATACTAACTTTTTATGAAGTGTTGTGATTGTGTTATGAAGTGTTGTGATTGTGAAGGGCTAAGTGCTTTTGAGGAAAGCAAAATATAATACAAAATGGTGTGGCCCTTAAGGAGCACACCAAATCGGCATAGAGCTTAGACTCAAAGGACAAGAAGTAATCAAGGGTTTATGCAATGAAGTCGAATTTCTCCGAAGATTATCTTTTCTTGCACTCAGAAACAGGCAAGTTTCTTAGACATTCTTTAATGTAGTCATTATTAAATTTTTGAAATCCTAGCACTTTATTTTTGAGGTTAAATAAAGCCTATAAATTTATTAAGGCTTTACAGTTACCAGATAAATGGGAATACTGAAAACCAGGGTTGATCTTCATATAGAGAGTAGAGAAACATTTTTGCTATTGTCCACACTTATGTGGGTTTCTTTTTTAGATAAATATTATGCAGGCATACATTGTTCTATTGCATTTCATTTTATTGTGCATTACAGATACTGCATTATTTTTTTTTTAACCAGTTGAAGGTTCGTGGCAACCATGTCTTGAGAAGTTTATTGGCACCATTTTTCCATCAGCATTTGCTCACTTTGCGTCTGTGTCACATTTTGGTAATTCTCACAATATTTCGAACTTTTTCATTATATTTGCTATGGTGATGTGTGATCAGTGATCTTTGATGTTACTGTTATAATTGTTTTGGGGTGTCATGAACCACACCCTTATAAGGGGGTGAATTTAATCCATAAGTATATGTGTTCCAAGAGCCCCACCAACTGGCTGATCACTCATCTCTTGCCCTCTCCTTGGCCCTCTCTCTATTTCTTGAGACGCAAAAATATTGAAGTCAGGCCACTTAACAACCCTACAGTGGCCTCTTAAGTGTTCAAGTGAAAGGAAGTGTCAGCCGATGTGGCAAACTTCCTTGTTGTCTTATTTTTAAAGATTGCCACAGCCACCCCAGCCTTCACCAACCACCACCCTGCTCAACCCTAAGAAAAGACCCTCCACCAGCAAAAAGATTGCTAGTTGTTGAAAGCTCAGATGGTGGTTGGCAATTTTTAGCAACAAAGTCTTTTTAATTAAGGTATGTACATTGTTTTTTAGACATAATGCTACTGTAAATTTAGTAGACTATAGTATAGTATAAACACAATTTTTAATGTACACTAGGAAGCCAGAAAATTCATTTGACTCACTTCATTGCAATATTTAACTTTATCGCGGTGGTCGGGAACCAGGCCACAGTTATCTCTGATGTATGCCTATACCTCCTGTTAAAATGTCTGATGTGTGGATATTGTGAAGTGTGTTCCAGAACCAGCAGCATCCACATTCCCCTGGAGCTTGTTAAACATGCACTCACACCCCAGCACGGACCTGCTGGGAACCATTCTCAACAAAATCCCCAGCTGCTCTGTGTGCACAGTAAACTTTGAAAACCACTGGTCTGTAGACAGTTTTTGTATAATTTATGGACTATGATCTCAGGGAAATTAAATCTGCTCCACTAAAGTTTGTGTTGTTTTGTTTTTGAGTCCCTGAGCAACTTCCGTAATAATGTCCAAAGTATTTAGGTTGAGCCACATGAAATTGCTATTTTTCTGGGTCAAAATTACCTGCAGTTTCACATGGTTCAATTTAGTAGTATATGGAATCTTATTTTAGGGGCATTGAACTTCCCTGAGAAGTTTATAAAGGATATGGCATCCTTTCAGCATTATACCAGCCCCAACTGCTAAGTTTTGTGAATGAACCTCAGGGTTTTGGGTTCTAGAAGACTTTGGAGGGATGGTATACCTCTGCCCTCATATCCAGAGAGGTGAACAGAAATCAGAAAGGGAGTGGGGCATGTCTGGCTAGGGCAGTAACATGGGCAAGGCTCCAAAGCCCAGGTGTGTGGGTCAAGAGTTATGCCTGCAGCAAACAGGGCAAGAATCAGTGGTTCTGGCTGCATAGAGTCACCTGATGCCCAGAGCGTGCCCTAGACCTTTAGAACCAGACTCCAGAGTGCCCCAGAGGTGAGAGCCCCTGAGTTAGATCGTGAAGGAGTTCATGGACCATGCTCAGGAGTGAGCTTTTATTCCCACAGATGAGGGGGAGCCACTGAAGAATTCATGCCGGTGAATGCTCCGTGGACTTGATGTTAAAGATCCCTCGAGGGCAGTCATCCAAGAGGAATGGGAGGGAGAAGTCACAGGCACTGAGGGAATCAGGCAGGGCACGAAATCTGAAAGGCCTGGGGACCGTCAGCTTATGACCTCCGGGGAGACACTGGGTGGCAGAGCTTAGACAAGGTTAGCTGGTAATGAGTGTTGAGACATTCTGCCCCGTCCTCCGTTAGCTGTAAGAGAACATGTGTGGGCAATTATGAGAGATTGTTCTCTGCATGTCCTCAACATTAGGAGACGTCTTTTCTGTGGGACACTTTTATAAGAAGTTTAGACACCTGTGGGGGAGCTCTGGGGGAGTCCGGCTTTGGGGCACCTGCTAGAAGAGGATAGCTCTTTATTTGGAATGTATAGTAAAAGCCAGCATGGTGATTTCCCATGTCCTAGTCCCTCTGGAAACCTTAGCCTTCCAGAAGTCTGAAATAAGATTCCCACAGATCTAGCCAGGATGATGTATAATGTAGCTCTTGTCAGAACAGGGTGATGTGAGAAAAAATGTTTTTCTGTCCTAAAACTGTATTTTCCCAAAGAACTTTGCCAGTTACGTGGTAATAATTTTCTTTAATAATACAATCCCTTTAAAATTCTAACAAAGTGTTATCATTTATTCTGAGTGTAATTTTTAGGAGCTGTTGCTGCATCCTGACTGTATATGTAAAGTCAGGGTCCAGAAGCAGTGGGAAATGTTAACCTCCAGTTACACTAAAACGCGTCCTAATAGTAAGAACAACAAGCATCTGGCTTTTCAAACCATATGCTGATACCAAATGTATACATAATCTGAAATTTATTGCACAGATTTGGCAAGCAAATTGTTTTAAGATGACATCTCATCAATAGGATTTATTTTTACTTAATCAGATACACAAATACTAACTTATTTTAACACAATATTTTACTGTAGATTTCTCATTTCTCCCAAACAGATCACCTAAACTCACCACTTCACAGACAGCTGTGTATGAACACAGTATAGACAATTTCTGTTTTCCTGATTCAGTACATTTTAAGCGTTAATGCTGATTTTAATTTGGAATTGGATACTCTCAGCTTGCACTGTTCCTCAAGGGGAAAAGATAATTATAAACATTTAAGGAAGGAGGTGTTAATTATTACCCATAATTACGTAGCATAAACTATAGCACAAAAGTGGACTGAGGACCTCATTAGAATAAAAAAATTGTATTTTGATCAGCCTTGTTTTAAACTATACTGCATCCTGATAAATAAAAATCCATTTTTTTTCCAATGCATACACTGTGGAGGGAAAAATAGTTAAAATACCTATGAATAATTGCAATTTACAACATTGAATAGGAGATGACCTTTCTTTAGGCTTATCAAAGAATCTCTTCCATTTTGAATCACTGGGACTCAGGTACCCAGACTGAGAATTTCTTTTTTCATGGGATAGCTTACCCACCTAAACCTATCCTGAGTTTGCCTAATGAAACTGAAACCACATGAACTCTCCGGCATGAACCTGATGTAATAAATGCGTTTGCTGCTGACTATGGGGCCTGGCCCTCAGATCTGAGTGCATGTGAATGGGTACATGACCCGGGCTTGCCCTGGTCTGTGCTGTGGGCTGGGCTGGAATGTAGGCCCTGGCATCATAAGCCAACTTCTGACAGTGCCAGGCGGTCATGATATGGAGAAGAGCGAGCATTTTCTCCTGGTCACCTTCAGAGCACCTTCACTGTGCCATCTTCTAGGAATGAACAAAACGAGAAAGTATGTCAAGTTGTAACGCTTTCAAACTCGTTCTCCAGCTAAAGATAAGGACTTGAACTGGATGCCCGACAGGGGTACATAATTATGGTAGCAAATACAGTAAACGGTGTTGAGTAGGTGCCAAAAACTATATGTTAGTGAAAACCTAAAAATTTGATGTGCTGGTACAGAACCCTGCATAATCTTATAAATTTTACCATAAATTTGGTAAGACAGTTGATGGCATCCACCTAATATGTCTTGCTTGAGTTGGCTTGGGAAGGCAACATGAATATTCCAAGACATGCATTATTTTTGAACCCTTTACAAGGGTCTGTTTACATAGAGAAAATTAATGGACCTGTTATAATCATCGTTTGAGTTTCTTTAACACAGTTAACAATGTTATCCCTGTTTTGAGATATGATGTATATTTGAAGCTAAAGCAACTGAAATTTGTAATACTCTTAAATTCTTACCTTGCAGAAATTCCAGGTATCATGATCCCATTTTAGCACACATGAAAGTGGTTTTGATATTTAAGTGCAAAAATCGAAATTGGGGTGCTGTCCTGATTTCTTGTGATGCATTATTTTATCCACAGTGATTAAATATCTTTATCTTTATTCCATTCAATGTTTCCACTCCATACTGATTCAACACTTAGATTTTTGTACATTTCACAGAAACCAAGAGAAATTCTTTGTTGGTATACATACATAAAATTTCTGTTTGGCAAGCATAATTACCAAATGCTGGATGCAGAGAGCCCTCATTTAAATTACAAATTTTGTTACCACGTGTAGTGATGACATAACAGGACCCAGTGAAATTAAAAAAGAGGGAGAAGAAATACATTTGCATATTTAATTCAGGGTGTTTTGTTGGCATTCTGTCTACGGGACAGGGCATTTCCATACCGCACAACACAAGGATAACAGATCCCCATGAAACAGCTGTAACATGAAACCCCTGAAGTCGGTTCTCAGCCATTCAAAATCATCAATATGCTATGCAGATCAAAAATTTGATAATCCATCGACAGCAGATATATTAACTCTACACAAAGAAACACCTATTTCTCTGACGAGACAGGTAAGAGAACTGACTGGTATTTCTTGACTATTTTTAGAGGTAGTAAAATAGAATTTTCTTTGAAAAAATTGTAGGAAGTTAGAAGACAGAAGGGATCAAAAAACTATGTACCATTTCAACATTAAAGAAGACGTTCAAAACTAACCACGTGGGTGCTTCGGCCGCACATCTGCAGAGGGTGACCACGTTTGAGGGTCAGCCACATGTGGAGTGAATGACATTGGGAAAAAATCTAAAGGAAGGTATCCTTTCCCTTGAACAAAGTGCTGTGGTCACATCCAGGCAGACCCCAATGGGGGTTCTCTCTGCCTTACAAGCAGATTCAAGAAAGGGCCTGGTTAAGATGTTGGATATAAAGTACCAGCAAGCTACACATTTTGCTCTGAAAGTTACACACACCCACACACACACACACACACTCTCTCTCTCTCTCTCTCAGATCATCCGACAGTTGAGTCCTGAGCATTCCTCGTTCACCTTAACAAAGGGAATCAACATACAATGTTCGGGCTTGGGCAGATAATGCCAACACCTACTTCAACCAAAGAAATCTCTTTAATCAGTCTTTGGAGAGGAAAGTAAGTGTGAACTTCAAACTAACTATTACAGTTCTTACATTTGTTTATAAAATGCCAGTTTTAACATAAACATGATTTGGGCAGTACGACAAATGGAAAACATACTGAGACATGTAATAAATAACTTCTCTATGCTCTTTATATAAATAAACACTCCCCTCCCCCACTACAAAGCTTAGTAAACACCAAAGGGAATTTCATCCCAGATATTCTGGGAGCTTGTACACAAAACGCACATTTTTTTAAACTTTTGAACTTTTGAGCCAATTTCTAGTTGTTCGCTAACTGTCCTATTCCCAACAGTCAGCCCGTAGCATTACAGGTAAAGAAATAAGCCTAGACTTCGCATTTTTCGGTAGTTCAAGTCAAATTTGTTACAACAAATACCAAAGACCCATCAAAATTCTATATTCACACTGGAACTTTGGTTGGATCGAGTATTACTTGAGTTAGGGGAGTCATTTACAAAGGGTTGGGGATTATCTGTAGTACAAGAAATTTGGACTTTTGATATTTAAAGGGTTTAATATTTTCTCCTATAATGTCTAGAACTTAATAATTTTATTTGAAAAAAAAGTATAGAGAAAAAGCAAAATGAAGTCAAATTTATTTTTCATTGCTTTTGTCCTCTAGCAAATAAGAAAATTAAACTAATAAGATGACATAAGTGCTCCTTTTTTAAAAAAATTCATACAGTGTCAACCAAATTCTTTATGACTTTTAATCAGTTCAAGCTGAATTTGGTCTACCTGCTTAACAAGAAGAAATTCAATAAAAACTTTCATGTTTTCTCCTTTGGTTCCAGAAAATTATAATATCTATTATAACATTTATTATTCTAGGATACCAGAAAAAATCAGGAAATGTATTTTTAAGGTCAATTTCCACTTTAAACTTTCTTTTCATTAAGTTCTAAAAATTTACTCTTGGCATTCTCAAAAATATATATCCCATCTCTTGATGAATCACATTCCTATAATAAAATTCTAAGTTGAAAGTCAGTTTTAATTTCTTTTCAGGAGGAAATAGATATATTATATATATATATATATTTATTTATATAAATATTTTCATTTAAAATTAAGATACTTGGCACAGAGTCCTAAGCTTACAGTTTTCAAATGGTGTCTGCCCTGCTCTCCACTGATCAACATGGAAGAGTTTGGGAAGGAAATTGTGCTCTTCATACACGTGTACCTTGTGCGTTTTTCTTTCCTTCTGCCTCACGCCCAACAATCCAGCAGTATCCCAAGACTGTGGAAGATAAGAGAAAGGGTGGCTTTATTTCTCCACATTGGTGGGGTTAAAGGGAGAGGATAGGAGAAACAGTCCTGGGGATTTCTGGGTATAGTCTAATTCATTCATGTTTTCCCACTAACAATACTGTGGTTGTTTGTATCCTTGGTTGCATCTCCAATGCACAACCAGGGGACTGTATGCATGGCCTCACTTGTATTTAAACCCAGACATTTAGAGTCTTGTTCCAGTCCAGTTTTTGTTTTGTTTTTTTAAGATTAAATTTATTTGACACAGAGAGAGAGAGAGACAGTGAGAGAGGGAACAGAAGCAGGGGGAGAGGGAGAGGAAGAAGCAGGCTTCCTGCCAAGCAGGGAGCCTGATGTGGGGCTCGATCCCAGGACCCTGGGATCATGACCTGAGCTGAAGGCAAATGCTTAATGACTGAGCCACCCACGCATCCCTCCAGTCCAGTTTTAAAGAGGATTTTTTCGGGGGAGGGGAGGGAAGACCAATAAAATCTACAGTTTAAGATGGAAATTCAAATATTAATCTTTAATGATTATATTCCACTTCTTATCTTTCTGCTGTACTTTTAAAAAGTACTCAGATGAGTAGCATCCATTTTTATATAAAGAGTTTGAGTCATTACTTTACTGAGGGGTGAAAAGATAACAAATTATAGAGTAGTGCAAAAAAGAAAAAAATAGAACTCCTATATTCTCCAAAGTGCTTCCTGAATAAATTTCAAAACCTGAACTCTCACTAATTTGTTAAGCGTTGGAATACTGTCTATATAAACTGACTGCTTGGAGCCTCTGATCTGTTTTCAAAGTTCTAGAGTGTTCTACAGAAAAATTCTATAACAGGTAGTCATAGATGGGCATGAAAGGGAATCTCCTGCATCCTCCTCCCAGTATTGCACAATGTAAAACCTGCCAACAAGTTGTAAGTGGCTGCCTTGTCTCTCCACGTACACCATGAGGCCCACACGCTGGAACTTCATCCAAAGCTGCCACCAAGTCTGTCATACACCGTGTCACCCACACAGCCTTTCTCTTTGCACCATTCAAACACACACAAGAGATGGAATCTCTAGGTCACCCTCAAACGTCCGGTAGCACGAGGAACAAATTAAATCCAGCTGACTCATTATTTCACGGGAATCTGCGTTCTGGGAGCCAGGCCTTCTCATCTGCCCAAACGTTCTGACTGCCTTCCCAGTCTGAGTTCACCAGGCATCCCTTCTCCATGCTGTGCTCTTCCTTTACACACCGCTCATCAGCTCAGGATGGGGAAACACCTTGGCTCTGAGGGGATGGTCGACCATCCTCCCGGAGCTGCCCGTTACGCCTTGGAAAGATGTAGAGTATTTTCAACGCCCTTCGCTTACAAACTGATTACAGATATACATAGGTTTTCATAAATAAAATCTGAGGCATGTACGTATATATTAAAATTTTCACCAACATGGGTGTGTTAAAAACTTCAAGTTCTGTTATTCAAGTTCAATAAAGG
Organism: Mellivora capensis; assembly: GCA_004024625.1. Lineage (NCBI taxonomy): Eukaryota > Metazoa > Chordata > Mammalia > Carnivora > Mustelidae > Mellivora > Mellivora capensis. The sequence continues at coordinate 105,530 of PISX010001677.1, read as the reverse complement.
CACACAATTTTTTTCTTTAGGCTTGCGAAGAATATAAGTGCTAGCGAGAAGTCATAAAAGGCATTTAATGGGGCTTTTTTTCTTTGATTTTCCTCTTCTTGGGTTAAGCATTCATCCCGTCAGTCAATGGTGTGACTCTACTACCCAGTGAAAGTATTTAGATGCATAGAGGGTATTAAATGGATCCCACCGTTGTGTCAGGTTTCAGAGTAACAAACCCCAGCCACGTGGGGTCAGTCATCCCAGTTCTGCTTTGGCCATTTCCATTAAGGCTTCTCACTTCCAAATCGGGCTTTCCGGTTGCCAGGTTCTGATGCCCTTCGGACCAGCCTGGGTGGTGGCTTGGGTAGGACTCCTTCAGTCCCACTGTCTTCCTTCATGGGGCCAAACTGGCCTTTGGAGAGAAGGGGCTGCCGTAACATGCCTGGGGTCTGGGTGCCCCCCTCTTTGCTGTGGGGAGTTGGGGGGGTACAAGGCTGCCCCTGTCCGGAATCAAAGTCTACCTCGTTCTTCCATTCCATCTTATAGGGCTGGGGGGCTTTCTTTGAGAACTGTTCTGGCAAGAAGCGCCTTGCTCGGGGCTGCAGATTGAGGACGGTGGTCCCAACATCTGTGTCTGAGTCACTGCTGTTGCCGCCTGCCGCAGAGCAGAAGAAGGACAACGTGGGCAAGTGTGTCAGAGAGAAGGGACTGGAAGTGACTCCCTCTAGCCCACAGACCTGGGCATAACACACAGTCTCTGTGGGCGTTAAAGTTGAATGTACACACCCACACTGAAGCACTGAAGGGCTTAATGTGTGCCAGGCAACTGTCACGATAAGCTCTTCTAAATGCATTTACCTATTTAATCCTCGTAATCACCCATTTGCCATGGGAAGTAACTGGAGTTCAAGAGATATTAGTAAGCAGTGGAACTGGCTCTCAAAGTGAGACTCTCAGGCGGCAGCTGCTGTGCTCCCACCTGCCCCATCAGAGCGACCCCAGGAGGGCTCTGCTCCGTGTTTGGCACACATAAAGCAGATCAGCAATTAGCTGCTATTCTGAAAATTCGTGTCCTGATCTGGAGTCTCAGAGACAACCTTCTTTCTCTCCTTTATGTTTTCATAAAAGGGCCGAAATACCAATGCACACTTTCCAAGAAGACACGTAATCAGAACTAGCTGGTTGTCAAAATTCAGGTCCTAGAGAACTGTGGGGAGGACCATGGATGGGAGCTGAGATTCTCGGGACGAGAGAGTGTTCTGGTGGACGCATGCTGCCTGGCCTCCCTTCTCATTTCTCATCTTACCTGTCATCACCAGCAGCCATCGCTTTCCTCTTCTTGGTTAATTAAATAAACAACCAAAAATAATAGGAGGTTACCCTTACATCCTACATTTTAATAACATGGTATCCTAATATACTGCTCCTGGGGTTCACAGAAGATGGCTTGATGTCTATATAAAGATTATCATTAAATAAAGAGATATTTAGGCTTTATAAGTCAAAGCTTTAATGATTTGGGGCAGAAGTAAAATTTATGGCTCCCTTTATGAAAATATATGAAAATTGTAAAAATTTAAATATACCTGTGCAATTTACAAATTTACAAATTATTTCTGTTTACCTGTTCACTGATCACAGGTGACAGCACTTGCTTTTGCTATATCCAGTAGAATCATTATGGAAAATAATGGACTCAATTATTTAATGTGTACAGAAACTCCATCCAAAAAGCCCATGATGCTAATAAGAAGTCACCATATTATTATTTTAGACTTGCAAATCATTAAACTCATTGTCCTTCATGAAGAAAAAGGATGGGGAAATTCTCTATTTTATGAGCATTAGTAGATAAATTTACTCATTCTGCTCCAACTAAATTCATTACCTGCGTTAGAAATATTCTTTTTCTTTTGCAGCTTTTCTGGAAGCTTTGTATTTTTTGGTAAGGATAAGTATCGAGAGGCTGAAGTGGAAGCCTGTGAAAAACATGGAAAAATCTTACTTAGACTCTGCAGTTGTCATTTATTGTGTATCAGAAATTTAAAATCTTATATCAAACCCTGATGTTAAAAATTAAATTTGTACTTCTCTATTCCAAATCACTTTGTGAGGGGCTGTGGGAATGGTGAATAAAGTTCCAAGTAATAATTATTTCACTTCAAACAACTAAATCTCTTCTAAAAATAAAATAGAAATCAGTATTAATGAAAATGAAAGTAAAGTGGGACCATTAGAAATAAGAATAATGAAATAATAAGGAAAACCATCGAGTCTTCTTAAAGAGAAGCTACAGAGACACTTATTTATAAGAGTATTACTAAAAAAAAAAGTAGAACCTACATATATGGAAAGAAAATATATGAAAAATGTAGCATATTTAAGTTTTAATTACTTTAGTAAGTCTTGAAAATGATAGAATGAAAAGTATTACCATAGCTGATTAGCTGACAATTCAAATGCCACAATCTCTACTTTCTTTAACTTAATCAGTGCTTCCACATTTTCACATAAAAAAAAAAGATAATCTTCTTGTTCACATATTACCATTTTGGTCTCTGATGACCCAATAGTGAATATTATTAAAAATGAGATGCAATCCTAAAACTAAAGCAACATTGTGTGTCAATTATGCTCAAATTAAAAAAAAAATAATGCTAAGATGCAATGTCTGCTTTGTGAAATCAATAAATCATGTCATTTAAAAATTATTTTCCTTATCTGTTGACAGTGCCCTGGGCCAAATGAAAAGGTGGACACTTGCACCCCCAGCTGCTGTGATTCTGCAGTTCCAGCACAAGCGGCTTGCAACCTCTCCCTGAGGAGATCAAATAGGACTTTCCAAATGTAGCTTGGTCCAGCCATGGGGCTTAAATCTGTAACTTGACTGACCCTTTCCTGTCCTCCCCATCTCCCTCCTCAAGCACTCACTGCCTACTAACTTAACAGATAACACATTCCATTGCTGGGCACAAGCAAAGGTAGCCTTGTCTGTTTCATTCACCCACAAGTGCCTACAACAGTGCCTGGAACACAACAGGTGTTCTAGAAACATCTAGAAAAACTTCACACAATTAACTCCATCTCAGAATTCCCGTGAATCAACCCTCAGCAGGTCAGTCAGTAGGACCTCCAGAACAGCAGTTGGTTGGTTCTACTCTTGGAAGCCTTCCTCATCCCAGACAAATGGTAACAAATAACAGTTACCCTGCGCTCCTGGTTCAAGCTGCTGTCTTTCCTGATACTTTCACGCAAACTGTGCCTCCGTCGGATTAGAATCTCCTTAGCCTGTCGCTCGCTTGTGTCAGCCGTCAGATTGTGTCTGTTGTAGGACAAAGTCTGAAACGAAAACACAAGAGCCATTTTACAAGAAAAACAGATTGCTACCCTAGAGATTCCAAAACGTTACTAGGTTGCTTTGACTTTGCACCTGAGTGAGGCACTTAATGAATGTGCAGAGCAGAAAAATAAATAAAAAGCATAAGAGTTAACATGCATGGGGGAAAAAAGTTAACATTTGTTCAAAATTTGAAAGCTCTTGTCTTCTAATAAAAGCCTGTAAGTTATTTTTCACTGAGAGGTGTGATCTTCATAAATCAGAGGAATGATGGAATTCATCAAGTACTTCTGTCTACCTTGAACTACTTTGTATGTATGTAGCCATCATTAACAGCTGAGGAAAGAATACAGTTCATCTTTATACATTCTCTATTGAATAGGAATTACAGGTATAAAGACAAACCACTTTGGGCCACTTGGTGGTGCCATGTCCTTTTGATTAACTTCTGAACCCTTCTTTTCAACCAGGTTGTCAAACTGAAAAAGCTGAGGCTAGAATTAGGGATAACCATGTGCTGGTATTTAAAGCAGTAAAATTTCTAGACCAGGGCTGTGCATGGCATGCATTTTTAGCTTTATAAGTTTCTTAAAATGAATTGCAATTAGTCATCAAGTTTAATTTCTGATAGAATAAATATATATTTCTTGGGAATATCTCTGTGTCCTGAACTATATTAAATCTTGAAGAAACCGTGAAAGGGACAGAGAATAAGTCTCAAAAGCCGCCTTGAGAAATGTGTTCGCTAGTTGGACATCAAAGGCTAACATAATAATATACATCATGAAATGCTAAAACTGTGTGGCATGGGATGAGCTCCAAGTGCTATCCCATTGAAAGGGCTGGGAATAATATAAAGGTTTTGAGGAAACCTGAAAACTCTCAGGATATGGAGCAGCTGACAGGAACCAGTGGGCCGTTCCAAGTGGAGACAGAGAAGAGAGGAACAGGCCAAGGAAGGAAGACAGAACTTGGGTATTTGGGGGACGGGAGGGAGATGTAAGGTTGGCCACAGTGGAACTCAGAATCAGAGATCCCAAATTCTGAAAGAAGAGTTTAGCCTATAAGCCACAACTGTTGTTTGTTTCATTTTAAGTAGGAGAATGCTGCCATTAAACATGCTGTGGGGAAAAAGGCAGAGCAAGAGTATTGAGTGATAGAATGAAGACAGTCTTTGGGGAGACCAGCAAGAAAGTACAGAAATGACCCCAACATGAGTGAGGAAGGCTCCTGAGAGACTATGTGGACTGTGTGACACCTTCCCCCAATGCTGTATCTTAATTTATTCATCTATAAAATGGAAACAAGAGTAACACCCTTTGAGGATTGAGTTAATACATGTTGCAATGGGGCATGGCCAACTGTATGTATTCTCAAAATGTTAGCTATATTATTAGCCAGTTGGGAGAATGAAGTGTTAGTAATGGAACAGCAAGGGCACCTGGGTAGCTCAGTTAAGCAGCTGCCTTTGGCTTAGGCCATGATCTCAGGGTCCTGGGATCGAGGCCCTCATAGGATTCCCTGCTCAGGGGGGAGTCTATCTCTCCCTCTTCCTCTGCCCCCAGCTTGTGTTCTCTCTCTATTTCTCTCTCTCTCAAATAAAAATCTTTATTTAAAAAAAAAAAGAAAACAATGGAACACCAATGAAAGAGATTACTCAGGAGATGCATTAAAGGAAGAAACTATAGTACTTAATGAAAAGCAAGGAAGATTAAATACATTTTAATAAGTTTTCTTAAAGCTGTTAAGTTTTCTGTAAGTTATAAAGCTATTTCATTAAAAAAAATTAAAAGGGAGCCACAATTAGTTAACTCAGATGCTTTTATCTCCAAATCCATAGAAGCAGAACTCCTGGCAGTCTCTTATCCTTTGCCCATAGTGTCTGAGAGGGAGTGGTCCCTTAACAGGATAGGACTCTCAGAGAAGAGAAGATGCCTGGTGCGGGACATGCAAAAAGGTTGGCATCATTGTTGGGCAATCTCCCCTACAACTGAGTAGCAGACAATAGGAAGCATAATTTTAGCCAAAGGCAAGGAAATATTTTTCTAAATAAATTATTCCTGGGTGCCTGGGTGGGTCAATGGGTTAAGCCTCTGCCTTTGGCTCAGGTCATGATCTCAGGGTCCTGGGATGGAGCCCCACATCAGCCTCTTTGCTCAGCAGGGAGCCTGCTTTCCTCTCTCTCTCTCTCTCTGCCTGCCTCTCTGCCTTCTTGTGATCTCTCTGTCAAATAAATAAATAAAATCTTTAAAATAAATAAATAAATAAATAAATAAATAAATAAATAAATAGATTATTCTTACTCGCTGACGGATTTGATAGAGATTTCTGGATAATATTTCTCGAATTTCATCCATTTCACCAGGTGTGAGCTTCCTTATTTTTTCTTCACGACAGTCACTGTGAAAAGTTAGGAAAAGAATATCTTTTACTATGCAACAAACATTGGAATCCTAAATTTTCCTTTTTGGAGCTATGATATCATTTAAGAAGAGTATCAGTTAAGATTAAGAATCTTAGCTAAAGAATACACTTAAGGAATATTCAATATTTTAAAATAACTCCAAACTCTAAAACTTTTCAGTGTCAAAATTATTCAAAATGAGTCTAATCATGCCCAAGTTTTCAGTCTGTTCACGTAATTATTTTTTTTCCACACAAGTATTTTTAAGGAAGAAAAACTGTAGTAGCTTATAATGCAATCACTTTATTATTTTTAATACTCCTTAAGATGGTAATACACAATTGGGTTTTGTTCCAACAGAAACTTAAGTACATACATTCTGCTATTAAGGCCTACTCTTTTAAACACTTCATTAAAAATATCTGCAAAGACACCATTTATAAAAAGTAGGTATATACATTCAATCATCATTATTCAAGGATTTCATATTTGCAAAGTCAAAGTCACCTACTTGCTAAAATTTATTTATAAACATGGTGCCAATACTCATAACACTTTTTCATAGACATGTGCAAAGTAGGGGAAAATTTAAGTTCCACAACACACAGGTTCCTAGATGAGGCTGAACATGGCCATGTTCTGCCTTCTTGTTTCAGCTCCTGTACTGTAAACAAATGTCCTTTCCATGGTCTATTTAATGATCCATTTTTCACACTGTTGTGCTTTGTTTGGTGACTTCACTGCTTCAAATGGCCCAGAAGCATAGGTCTGAAGTGCTATCGAACATTCCCAAGCAAAAGAAAGCTGTAATGTTCCTTCCAGAGAAAAGTCATGTCAGATGAGTTTTGTTCAAGCATGAGTTATGGTGCTTTTGGCCATAAGTGGAGTGTTAATGTAAATGAAATGTGTGTGTGTGTGTGTGTGTGTGTGTATGTGTGTGTGTGTATATATATATAGAGAGAGAGTTAATGTTAATATATAGTTAATGAAACTATATATTATATATATATATAATACATATAATAGGGTGTGTCTTTAAATGGAAACATACATAAAACAAGGTTATGTATCAGCTGGTTGAGGAAAATGTCTTCAGGGCCAGTGGCTCATAAGGACCTAAACCTGCATTTCTCCTAGGAGCAAGCATTTGGTATTTGCAAATCCTCATTCATGGCAATTTTATAGAACATAACTACTGCCAAATATGAGAACCAACTGTATTTATACAGTTCTATTCTAACTGTTTCAAAAAGGCTTTGAGGGGGCCTACAAAAATATATAGTACAATAAGATAAGAAAAATAAGATAAGAAAAATTAAAGCTGAGAAGGTTAATATACATTAATGCAGGTCTTAAGGAAGATGGGCTAGGGACATACCAATTGAAGAGCACAGTTCTCTTATTTTTTGTTTTCAAGCAAACTTGTTACTGAAAAACAAGTATAATATTAATTACCTATGCTCAAAGGGTAATGGAGAAACACAAAGGAATGAACGTAGAAATCTAAGGCTTCAGCAGAACAGACTTGCCTAACTATAAATGATTCATTTTTGCCTCAACCTCAATTGCATGGATGAGTTTTTAGGAAGCATCTTCTTAGACGGAGGCATTATTGTTTGGACAGCTGTCCAGGTTTCTAATAGGGTTTTTTTATCAGCTAAGTTAATTCACAGAATTTTAGAAGGGCTAGAAGGTCAAGAGGTAACCAACTTTTAGGGATCTGATATTCTGGTTTTATCCAACAAATGTCTGTATAACTCTAGCGATAAGTGCACAACTACCTCCCTTGTTTATACTTAAAATATATTTTACTGGAATATAATTCAAAAGAGAAAAGTACATGAATCTTACATGTAGGGCTCAATGAACTATCACAAAGCGAATGTACTTGTATAACCACTACCCAAGTCAAAAAACAGAACACGAACTAAAACCCCAGAAACCACATCATATTCCACCCCCCAACCATCTCTACTTCCCTGCTCTTTGACAAAACAACCACAATCCTAACTTCTGAGCTGACAGAATAGTTGTACCTGAATTTGAACTCTATATAAATGGAGTCTTACCTATATAAATGAAGAGTACCTACTACTACAATAGGTAGTCTCATTTCTTTATTTATTTATCTATGTAGGTATATATTTATTATTTTTTAAAAAGATTTTATTTATTTATCTGACAGACAGAGATCACAAGTAGGCAGAGAGTCAGGTAGAGAAAGGAGGAAACAGGCTCCCTGCTGTGCAGAGAGCCTGATGCGGGGCTCGATCCCAGGACCCTGAGACCAGGACCCAAGCCAAAGGCAGAGGCTTTAGTTCACTGAGCCACCCAGGCGCCCCTGTATTTATTTTTTTAGAGTAGGTAATCATTTAAATTTAGCTTCTTTTGTTTAGCATTGTGTTAGAGATCCTCTGTGTTATCCCATGTAGCTGTGCTTTGTTCATTTTATTCATTGTATGATATCCCATTACATGACCATATTACAATTTATCCATTTTTCCATTGAGGGGTATTTGCCCTATTTCTGAATTTTGGCTATGACAAATAATGCTTTATGAGTATTCTCATATACATATTTTGGAACACATATGATTATTGGCCATTTGGATATCCTATTTTGTAAACTGCCTGAACAAGTCTCTTGTCCATTTTCCATGGAACTATCTTTTTTTTTTTTTAGACCTTTCTCAGTTTTCTGTGAGGTAAGTATCTTCTTCCATTTCATGGTTTGCCTTTTCATTCCTTTAATGAAATATTTTCCTATCACAACACAGTAACAGGATACTCTCTCATATAATTTTGTAAATGAGATATATAATATAGTTTTATATATGAAATATATAATATATATGAGATTTTATATATAAGATATATAATATATATGAGATATAATTTATATGTATAAATTATATTTGAGATATATAATATATATATATGAGATAAAATACATAATATATATATGAGATTTTATATATGAGGTATATAATATAATTCTTTCATATAATAAAAGCTTTATTGTTTCCCCACTCCCATGCATACCTATGATACTCCTTGGCTTAATATAATGTGAAGTTGTGTTCAATTCCACTTAATCTCCATATGGATCCTTAACTGACCAGGGCCATTATTTTTTTTTAAGATTTTATTTTTGTTTATTTGTCAGAGAGAGGGAGAGAGAGAGAGCGAGCACAGGCAGACACAGTGGCAGGCAGAGGCAGAGGGAGAAGCAGGCTCCCTGCCAAGCAAGGAGCCCGATGTGGGACTCGATCCCAGGACCCTGGGATCATGACCTGAGCCGAAGGCAGCCGCTTCAGGGCCATTATTTTAAGGCCATCTCTTCCCTACAGCTTTGTGCTATAAACTTTGACATTAATAATTATCCATATATGTGTGGATCTCTTCCAAACTCTTACTTTGTTCCACTGGTCTATTTGTTATTTTGTCTTTGTTCAGTACCCCATTGTCTCAGTCACAGAAGCTTTATAGAAAGTCTTGCTACCTAATAGTATAAATCCTCCAAATTTGTTCTTCAGCTTTGAAGACAGTTTTGTCTTGGTTAATTTGGGCCCTTTACATTTCCACAGAAATTTTATGACCAGACTGTCTAATGACACAGACACACACAAACACATTGGGATTTTTAATAAAATTGCTTTGAATCCATACATCAATTTGAGAAGAATTGAAAATCTTATAATATTGAGTCTTTCTTTTTATTAATATAGTCTTTATCCGTTTTGGACTTTCTGTGGAGAGGCTTCACACATATTCACTAAATTACATTTTGATGTCTGACATTGATATATATGTTTCATGATACTATTCTGAATCAAACATTTTTAATTTTTATTATTATTTTTAAATATTTTATTTATTTGACAGAGAGATCGCAAGTAGGCAGAGAGGCAGGCAGAGAGAGAGGGGGAAACAGGCTCCTCGCGCAGCAGAGAGAACCCGATGTGGGGCTCCATCCCAGGACCCTGAGATCCTGAGCTGAAGGTAGAGGCTTAACCTACTGAACCACCCAGGCGCCCCTCAAGCATTTTTTTAAATTTCACTTTCTATTTGTTGATACTTAGGAAAACTACCACTGATATTTTTTGCCCATGTATTAAGAAACCTGGATAAATTAATTTATTATGTCTAATTATTTATCCATAGATTCTTTTGGATTTTTCTGTGAAAATAATCAAGCTATTTGGGAATAATGACAGCCTTCTTTTCCTATCTCTAATCTTCTTTTTTTTTTTTTTTTTTGCTTAGCAGTGGTACAATATTCATAGAAATCATAATGGTATATAATTGTGTTCCAATCTTAAGGTAAACCTTTCAACATTTCAACATTAAAAATACTATTCGCCACAAATAATTCATGAATAAACTTTATCAGCTTGAGAAAGGATTTATTCTATTCTAGTCTATTTGTATATATATTTTTAAAATCAGGAATAGAGGGGCACCTGGCTGGCTCAGTTGGTTAAGTGTCTAATTTGATCTTGGCTCAAGGCATGATCTCAGTGTTATCAGACAGAGCCCTGTGGCAGGCTCTGACCTCAGTGCAGAGTCCGCTTGTCCCTCTCCCTCTGCTCCTCCCCCTGCTTGCACACATACTCTCTCTCTCATAAATAAATAAATTTTTTTAAAAAATCAAGAATAGATATCAAATTTTATCATATAATTTTTCTGCCTCAATTACAGATAAATAATGACCCTTGATTTCTCTTCTATTATTCTGTAAAAGTGGCAAACAACTGATTGATATTTTTACTTTTAACCCACCCTTATATTCCTGGACCAAGTCTAAATTCTTCTGATATATATCTTTTTACATATCTCTGGATTTGGTTTGCTAATATTATGTTTGGAATTTTTATAGAAATATTAAGTCTACAATTTTCTTTCTGTAACAGTGTCTTTATCATGTTTAATATCAAAATTATGCTAGTCCCATAAGGCAATTTGGGAAGATTTCTCTTTCCTTACTTTCGGAAGACGTCTGTGCAAGATTGGTTTTATCTTTTCCTTAAATGTTTGGTAGAATTTACAAATAAAGCCATATGGCCTTGGGGGTTACTTTGTGGAAACAATTTCAATTACAGATTTATTAACTTAATACTTGAGTACTTTTCAAATTTTCTGGTCTTTTATGGGTTTAATTTATTGTTCCTTTTTCTAAGTTCCTAGAATGGATTATTGATTTTCAGCCTGACTCTTTTTTTTTTAACATTAAGTGTTAAAAAAAAATGTTTTTTTTTCATTAAATGTTTAAAAAATTTCCCTTTAAACAATGCTTTACACAAGTTTTCATATGTCACACTTTTCAAAATATTTTCTTTTTTTTTTTTAAAGATTTTATTTATTTGACAGACAGAAATCACAAGTAGGCAGAGAGGCAGGCAGAGAGAGAGGGGGAAGCAGGCTCCCCGCCAAGCAGAGAGCCTGATGTGGGGCTCGATCCCAGGACCCTGGGATCATGACCTGAGCCGAAGGCAGAGGCTTTAACCCACTGAGCCACCCAGGCACCCCTCAAAATATTTTCTGATTTACATCATAATTTATTTGGTTCAGTTTTCATTTAACTTCTAAGTAAAGGAATATTTGACTTTTTATACTGTTTTAGATTTTATTTTGTTTTTGATTCCTTTCTGGTAAGGGAACATATCATGTGTGAAACTTTTAAAGACTTGGTTGTTTATGTGGTTGAAATCTTCTATATCTTTACTGAAAGTCTGTCTGCTTGTACTGTCAGTTTCTAGGAGAAGAGCTATACAATTATCCACTATGATTATGAGTTTGTGTATTTCTACTGATGGCTCTGTTGAGTTTGGGTTTATATATTTTGAGGTTATGTTATTATTTGTATGATAATTTAGACTTTTCTATCTACTTTGGGAATTGAGCCTTTTATCATTATGAAATGAATCTCTTTATGCCTAGCAATATTTTCCCATAATGTTTACATTTTATGAAAATAATTACACAAACTTTCTATTGTTTAGTGCTTCAACAAGATACCTTTTTATCAGCCTTTCACCTGTAAACTTTCTGTACCCTGAGATAAAAGCACTAGCTCTTATAGGCAACATCTAGTGAGTTGTATATTTTCATCCATTCTGATCATCCATCCTTTCAAATGGAATAAATTTATATTTAATGTAATTACCTTTGGGTTCAAAGCTATCATCTTACTATTTGCATTCTATTTGTTCTATTCTATACTTGCTTTTTCTACTCTGTTGCCCTTTTAAATTCTTTTTATTTGGCTGTTGTATTTCCCTGGTCTGTTAGCTTGTTACATTCTTTTACTGTTTTTTCAGTGGTTACGTGGGATTACAATATTAGAATACAACAATACCAGTCACCTCCCTCCAATTTTATAAGCTATTTTTCTTGTTAATTTTAATTCTATTTACTCTCAAAACCCCACATACATTATTATTTTATGCAATTACTATTCATTTAGGTTTTATAAATATTTATCTTTTCTATTATTTTAATTCCTTCCTTAATCTCAAAGCTTCTAGGTGATTCTTCCTTCTGTCTGAAACATTTTATCATTCAGTGTAGTATGATTCCTTTTTATCTATCTAAAAATATTTTTATGCTACCTTTTTTTTTAAAGAATATTTTAACAGGATATGGAACCCTAAGTCATCAGTCACTTTCTTTCAGAATTTGGAGGATGCCAATGGTTTCCATGGCTTTTGTTGAAAAATAAGTTGTCAGGCATGTTTTTTTTCTCTTTTGAAGAAAATAGGTCTCTTTTTTCCTCTGATTATGTTTGAAATTTTCTCTTTGTTTTTTTGACTTGTAGCAATTTTACTAGCCTTTGGTTTTGGTTTTCTTCTTACTTAATCTGCTTGGGGCTTGTCATAGTTCATGTCTTTTATCTGTTTGGGAAAATGCTCAGTCATGATCTCTTAAAATACTATTCCTACTAATTTATCTCTCATTTCCTTTCAGAACGTTTCATAATATCCCATATATTTCTTACTTTGTTTCCCATATTTTCCATATTGTCTTTTTCACTATATGTTTCATTCTGATTATTCCTTCTGTCCTATCTTCCAATCAATCAATTCTCTCTACAGCTGTGTCACATCTTTTACACTATTAAATGAGATCCTAAATTTAGTTAATTTTTAGCTCATATATTCCACTTAGGTCTTTTTTATTTATATCATCTCCATGACAATGTCAAAATTGTTGATGCCATTTTCCATCCTTAAATATACTTTTAATTTTAAAGTCCCTAAACTCAACTATCTGAAATCCACTTGTGTGTCTGTTACTACTGTTTTAGTTTATCTTTTTCTCAAAGGTTGCAACAGCATTTCCTTATCTACTTATATGTTTTTGATTGGTTGCTAGACATTATATATGAAAAATCATGGAGATAGTTTAAGACTCTTTATAATCTTATTTTCCTCCAGAGAACACTTAAGTTTATTTCTCTCAGTCAGCTGGGATAAAAGTAATATCAATCTCAGATGATTTAAACAATCATGGATTGAGATAATTCTAGGTCAGACTTCTTTCCTTTGAGGGTTAAAGTGTAGAATCCTAAAGTAACAACCTATAGCTGAGTACAAGAGCTCTTCTTTCTTGGTAGGTCCTAAATTCCAATTTTATTCTCAAAGACCAATCAGTCTGTCAAAACTTCTGTTTTAGCCTTTTAGACTCAGATCACTTCTCTGTGATCCAGGGGGGAAAAGGCACCAAATGCCAGTTCCATCTTCTTGGACTTCCCTTTTCTGTTGACTCTAAGCTAAGAAATTCCTCATTGTTCTGGTACTTTCTAGCTTTTAAGCAGATTTTTAAAATATATTTTGTTCTTTTTTCCTAGTTGTTTTCCTAGGAGAGTCTGTCTAGAACACTTAGTCCATTACTGCCAGAAATACAATTCTTTATTACCTCCCTTTTTGCTTCTAATTTCCCTTAAAGAAAACATTTCCCAGGAAATGTGGAATGGTCAATATGGTACTCATTTATCTAACTGTGCAGGTGACCATTAATTCTGCTACCTACCTCCATAACCTTTACCTTTGCTCTGCTTATTACCAGTTTCTAAATGAAGTATAAACAGGGAGTAAAACTAAGATTTTTTTTCTCCTGTGGTCACAAGGACATTGGCTCTCCTTTGTGAAGCTGGATAATTGAATTATCCCTTGCTACAACTGCAAACAGAATAGTGCATAAGAAATAGCATTAACTTGTAAAGCTAGAGGGAAACAAAGATCAAGTCTAGTCCCATTTTCCACTTGGAAGAAACTCAATCTCAGGGAAATAGATGAACCAGGTTAAGGTTACAGGGTGAATTATGGCAGGGTGGGACTATAAATCAGTCACTCTGCTCACACCACTACTGTTTTTAGGGCAGTATAATGCCTGTACCTCCAAGCTCTCCTGTCCACTGTTTCTTTTTCTTCTGGATCCATGTAAACTCCTGTATTTTTAATAGGGGATTTACAGTCTTAGTAAAAAGCCTAGTTTATATGGTTGGGTGTGATTTGGAATTTCATGTCTCATTTCAGTTCTTCCACAGATCGTCTTTTAATCAGGTGACATGTATTTTAAAGGTACTTCAAGCTCATCAGTGAAAGAAGAAATCAGCAGAACTAATTTCTGTCATTTTTGTGGTAGGGAAGAATTGGTGTTTACATGGTAAAATGACCTATGGTTAACTGAGCAGTTACTGTCCTGCTATGGATTTGCTCTAAAATTTTGGACAAGTCACTTTACCACCCTGAATCTTCATTTCCTCATTTTTAAAACTAGGGAGACAGAAAAAACAATGATTCCCAATCCTGACTGCATATTGGAAATAGCTGAAGAAATTTAAAAGAAAATATACCCATACCTGGGCCTTACCCCCAGAGATTTTGGGTTTACTGCTGTGGGTGGGGCCTGGACATCTGTATTACTTAAATGCTCTTAAGATATTTTTAATGTGCAGCCTCAGTTGAGAACCGCTGTACCAGGTGATCACGACTGTTCTTTGCAAGCTTTCAACTGTGACTGGATGAATAATCTATGAGGAAACAGCTATATAATTACATGCATACTTATAATCACACACCTTAAGATACTCCATTTCAAAATGCTTGCCGAAGAGGCACTTTGCCAAAGCAATGAATTACCACAAGAAAATATAACAAAGGTGTAATTGCCCTAAGCATGACAAGGTATTTTCTGGCCAGCCAATTGTAAAATAACACAACATGATGGGACCTGATGCAACGTAACAGAAGGTACATTTCTAGGCTTCACGTTTTAACCAGAATCTCGTTCTTCTGGGAGGTCTAGGGCATAGAGGAAATTTGTTACCATGACTGGTTTCAAAAAACTATAAAGACGCACTTAGTAGTACTTTTATTTGTAAGACCGTACTTACTTCAGAGACGCAAAAGAAGGAACCGTGCTTATCATCCCCGTCTCTGCCATCTCGATGGCGTGTTTTATTTCAAGCTTTTTATATAAAGACACAATGCTTGACTTGGGTTGGTTTTCGCGAATCAAGAGCTTCCGCAGGTATTTGTCATCGAACTTCTTAAACCTGGAAATAAAGAAAATCCAAGCTTCAATTAATTAGTACTACATTGACCACCCCCCCTCAAAAAAAACCCCAAACACAAGCCTGTTTTTACCATCGTTCTACCACACTCAGGAAAAAATTGAGTAGCCATGTTTAGCTTGCCTAATTACTATATATTTTTATATGTGCATACCTGGATATATGTGTATATAAAATATATGTATTTATAAATGTTACTATTGGTACATTTTTGTATAGAGCCATGATATACATATATCTAATATCTACTAATTATAGATTAAAATATGTATATTTTTAATATTTGTAATTTTCCTGCTTTTCCTTTCAGTGACATTACTCAAAAGTGTTAATATTTGGGGCACCTGGGTGGCTCAGTTGTTAAGCGTCTGCCTTGGGATCAGGTCATGATCCCAGAGTCCTGGGATGGAGCCCCGCCTTGGGCTCTCTGCTCAGTGGGAAGCCTGCTTCTCCCTCTCCCACTCCCCACTGCTTGTGTTACCTCTCTCACTGTCTGTCAAATAAATAAAATCTTTTTAAAAAGAAATGTTAAGAGAACCGGCCCGGGAGACTCTGTGCAGCTCCACCGGGAGAAGTGCGGGCCTTGCGTCTGCTTCGACGCCAGGCTCCTGCGTGATCCGATGTGGGCTGGAGACCCGAAAAGACGCGCCGCCCTTCTCATAGTGCTACTCTCCTCAGCCTCTTTACTCTTCATATTAACACATTTGATTGAATACCTATTGATATGTCAAGTGACATGCCAGAATTGAATTAGCAAAACTGGTGGCCCAGATAATGGGAAGGCATCCACTAGACTGGGGAACCTTGGCTAATTCATCTACTTATCTCGTTCTTTGACTCAACATGTTTGCAAGGAAGTCCACTCTGAATATTGCTTCCTTTCAGATTTATATTCCTTTCAGAATATAAAATTCAATCCTTTATAAAGAACTATGGCATGACATAAAGTTGAAATAATGTCTTTGTTAAGCATGATTTAAAAGTTGATTGAAATAGAAGTGATTTTTCATTAAGAAAAGATACTTAGTATATGACTTGGACTCATTGCACATTTCTGCACCTTAATTTTTCCATGAGTAAAAATCATACTTGTGACCTGCATGTTTTATTGGGATTCCAAGGTGATTGTGGGATTTTTAAGCATGTTAATGTTGTTTGTGTGGAAAAAATATGAATGACAGTGAGCAATAAATACTAGTCTTAATGTTTCTTAGATACAAAGTTTTGCATCTAAAATAATTAAAGCCAAAGAGCAGTCTTTATGGATCTGACCCCTCTGTGGCCAAACGTTTTTTATAAAGATCTAACAGAATGTTTGCATGCTCAATAAATAATGCTTTTTATTGTATAGAAAAATTAAAAAAAAAAAGAAGTGTTAATACTTCCTCCAATTCCTCTTTCTCTGCTTTTCTTTTGAACATTCACAAATAAGGCTTTTGCCCCCCAAAACTCTGCTGAAGCTACTTGTATTGAGGTCTTCAGTGACCCCAGAATATAAATCCAATGGCCAACCATTAGCCCTCACCTTTCCTGACCTCTCCCACTTAACACATCATCTTCTAGAACAAAACACACCCTTGGGTTCCCTCCTACCTCTTTCTCAACCTCTTTCATTGGGTCTTTTTCTTCTTTCTGGCCTCTTGATGTAGGACCCAGGATTCCCTCTTGGTCTTCCTTACCTCCACTTGCTCTCTGGCCATCTTGCCCAGTCTCCTGATTTTAATGGCATTTCTATGCCAGCAACTCCCACATTTGTATCTCCAGCTCCAGTCTCGCCCTAAGCCCTGGAAAGGACTATTCAGCTGCCTAGTCAAGTCCTAAGCCAGTCCCCACTTTGATATCTAGTTGTCAAACTTGATGTTCCTAGATTGAATGCATTTTCTCCTACAGTCTTCACCATTTCAGTTAATGACCACTCCACCAGGTCAAAAACCCTGATGTCACCTTTGATTCTTCTTCTCTCACATTCCATGTGAAGGCCTGAATTGTGTCCCCCTAAAAATTCACAGATTGAAGTTTTCACCCCTAACACCTTAGAATGTAACTGTATTTGGAGACAGGGTCTTTACAGTGGCAATTAACTTAAAATGAGATCATTAGGGCAGGTCTCAATCCAATATGACTGGTGTCTCTGTGACTAAAGCAAAGTTGGACACAGACACATAAAGAGGCAGGAAGGACCAGCTGCAAGCCAAAGAGAGAGGCCTATACAGATGCTTCCCCTCGTGGCCCCCAGAAAGAACCAAATCTGCTGACACTTTGATCTTGGACTTCTGGTCCCCGGGACTGTGAGAAAATAAATTTCTGTTGTTTAAACTGCCCAGTCTGTGCTACTTTGTTATAGCAACTCTAGCAAACTCATACTCTGCTATCCACTCTGCTGGCAATTTCTGTTAGTTCCACCATCAAAACACAAACCCAACCCAACCATGCCTCACCACTTCTACACTCCTATCTCTTGGATCTACCCTGATGTCCAAGACATCATCATCTCTCAACGGATTCTTGTAACAGGCACCAACCGGTCTCCCTGCTTCCACCACTGCATTCCTACAGACTATCCTTGACACAGAAGCCAAGAAATCCTGATAAAATATGTCAAACCACGTAAAACTCTGCATCTCCCTTGACTAAACACGCAATGACCTAGGGGGCCCACCACAATTTGGAGCTGCATCTCCTAGCACTGTTCTCATGTCCAGCCTCACTGGTGTCCTTTCTGCCCTGGAAACTTGCCAGCTCTGCTCCCACCCATGGGCCTTTAGACCCAGTATTCCTTCCACCACAAACACCCTTCCCCCACACACCTGCAGGGCTCAGTTGTAGACCTTCCTTTAAGTCCTTCCTCAGGAGTCATTTATCAGAAAAGCCTTTCCCTTCCAACCCATTAGAACCACCTGCCATCTCCCACCCCCTGAACTTCCTATTCTACCTGCTACATATGTTTTTCACCATAGCAGCTATCATTTTCAAATATGCTATATAATTCCTCTTATTTTCTGTCCCCTAGCGCTAAAATGATACATATGGGCAGAGATTTGTTTTGTTTCCTATTTTTTTTCCTTTATCACCAATACCTGGAACACTGTAAGCACAGATGGTGGAATGGATCATTTGGTCTCAATTCCTCCCTCTATCCACACCTTCTGCCCTATTACTTGGCCATGTCCTTGCACCATGGCCTAGGTGACCTGTGCTATCCTGTTTCCTGTCACTGGCCTTAATAATGTTCCCTGCTCTGGTCAGTGGGCTGTAGCAGATGTAACAACTGGGGGCAGCAGCTTAAAATGGGCTTGTACTAAGGATCCTCTTTGGTTTCCACAATTACCATGAGAAGGATATGATTAGAGTGACTCAGTCCCAGGACAAAGGTGAATGCCACATGATGTAGAGTTCAATCCCTTCAGTCACACCAGAGAAGGCCAGCTGGGATCAGCTGACAAAACCAACCAACCCCCTGAAGCATGAGCGGGCCCAGTCCACAGCAGCCCAGCACAGCCCAGAGCCTGGATTCCTAGACTCATGACTCATGTGCTTTAATAAAGTGACTGTTGTTTGAGCAGCTGAGTATCAGGGTGGTTTGTTATATAACATTATTATGCCAATAGGTAAGCAGAACTGCATGCAATGAATATTTGTTGAGAAAGAAAGAAATGCATTACAGTGATTACCATAAGCCCAAGGAGGTTTATAGGTACACCTGTGCTACTATGATAGGAACAATGTAAACCCACATTCTTGGTACTGGCCCTTTGTTCTACACTGGAGGGCAATAAATAATTAAGGGGTCATCCTTTTCACTGGCTACTACATGTAACAGGGACCAAGTTTTTTTTTCTATGTTTATTCTAAATTTCATGTGAGGCTCATTGGGCCAGGACTCCTGGCCGTAACACATCTTTTTAAACTTCGGTTACTCTTATTATTATTTTAGCTTTTCACTAGAGAGAAACAAAAGGGAGAATAAGCATTAAGGGCAAAGGCATCTAATTTAGCATAGGAACTGTGTGCTTTCTTTGCTTTATTTTCACACCTCTCAGTTCTCTGCCAACCTACACCTAGGCGTGCTCTCTCGCCGTCCTTAGACTCCTTTTACCAAGTCTGAGAAACTTCCCTTCTCCAAGGTTTAAGACTTGCCCTTTCTCAAAGGATCAGCTGCCTCACAAATTCTCTGGCAAGATGACTAGAAATCCACAACCTTAAGGATTCCAGAGGAAATGGAAAGATACCCAACATACCTAAAACAATCCACTTCTTTATGTATGATCTTTAGTAACATCAACAATTATGTTCATACCAGAGACAGGATCTGAGCAGAGCTGATTTTGAGAATGACCTGCATCAGCACCGAATTCCTCCATACCCACACACACTTCTCTGCTCTACCTGTGACATCCAGTACACTTGACAAATCCAGGGAACTATGCTGAAATTTGCCTGGAGACTGTCGTGCACGGAAATATACAGGGGTTGAAAGAAAGACGTACACTGCAGAGGAAAACCGGATACACGTAGCTATAGTACCTTTCAGACATGAAATCAGAGTTGGCTCTGCCATCTTTAGTATTTATAGTCTAATTAGCCTGGCAGCCTGTAGATGTTGGCCTGGAACAGACTCACGTACACCAAAGACAGAGTATCTCTGCCTGAAAGAAAGGATGCAGCCAGACTTGAATCTGAGGTTCCAGACCAAATCTCCATGACCACAGGGTCCACCACTTCCTCCTAACACTGCCCCAGGGATGTTGACCTGATTCCTGCTCACGTCTTTGTCCCCATTTGGGACGCAGAGGCGTGGTATACATCCTTACCCTAATTTCCCCTTTGGAAAGGAAACAACTGTCCTGGGTGACGACTTTCTCTTGCCCCTCCAGGGAAGGACTGATGGGATGCTGGAGGAGTGAGAAAAGTGATCAAGTGATCGGGTAGAAAGGGAGGAGGCAGGTGGAAAACAGACCTGGCTGAGGGAAAAAAAAAAAAAAAAAAAAACAGAGAAAGAGAAGCAGAAAAGTCTGAATTGCTGGCTTGGCAAAGACAAGGATCCATCTTTGTTAGGAAGGTCCCAGGGACATAGAGCAGAATAGTGCGTAGAAAGTCACAGCACCGATGGGTAGGGTTCTCTCATCTACCCCCTGCCTGCAAAAATGTGACTCCTGCCCAAGACAAATGGTCATTTCCCCCCCCCCCATATTTTAACAATGGAGATTTTAGTTTGCTTTAGTACTTTGTGCCCCCTCACAGTTAACTGGGTGTTCTCTCCATACAAATAAACGATTTTTTCTTTGCTTACAGAGTAAGGCTCAGTCTAAGACAATTTTCTACATTAGTAACCAGTGTGGTCAGGTCTGTCAAGGGTGTTTTAGCACTTAGAGCCTCTGCAACTCATCTTTCTACTTAATGACAGCACTCACTCACTCACACACACACCTATTTGCTGTGTGACTGTTTTGTTGCCTTTATTGTATCGTAAAATTTTAAAGTCCTGAGTTCTTGGTTTATACTTCTTCTATAATCCAGTATCATGTCAGAACATGTGAACAAACAATAAGCACTCAAAAACTCCCCGATGTTAAATTACATAAATTGGCAGCTTGGTTAACTTCATGTAAATTAGCAGGGGGGGTGGGGCAGGGCATCTATTACAAGTTGGGAAAGCAAAGGCAAGAAGGTAAGAGGAATCTATCAAAATATAGTTTAAAGCTGTTGTCTGTCTCCTTCAAAAAGCTTTCCTAACCAGTGATGTGAGGATAAATGTTCACAAATCGTTTTATGGGGGAAAAAATGGGCCTTGGTTTATACTATTTGTCAGTTCCTTGGCATACAACCCCCGGGCTGACTCAGGCTACCTGTGTGGATGGCACTGAATGTGAAGTTGGGAGGAGAGAGACACGGTCAGCTTCTGGTGGTTGGGTGAGCTGCTTCCTGAGTTCCCAACTCTGGTTCTGTGGTCCCCAACTCTGCTGTTGGAATTAATTCTGGAAGTCTGTTTTTCAGTTTATACGAAAGCATGTACCAAATTATGCCTGGCTAGTGTACCTTTTCCATTTCAACTACAGGATCCTTGAAGAGGGGCGCCTGGGTGGTGCAGTGGGTTAAGCATCTGACTCTTGGTTTTGGCTCAGGTCATGATCTTGTGGTCTTGGGATCGAGCCCCACATGGAGCTCTGTGCTCAGTGCAGGGTCTGCCTGAGATTCTTTCTCTCTCCCTCTGCCCCTCCCCACGCTCACTCATGTGTTCTCTCTCTAAGAAATAAATCTTAAAAAAAAAAAAAAAAGAACCTTGAAGGGAGACACTGAATCCTATTTAACCATCACAAAGCCTTTAAAAGTTAAAGGAAAAAAAACCCATAAATAGATAGACACATTTATATAAGCACACATAATCTTTCATAGAAGTACAGCTTTAAAAATATTTGTTACTTCTATTTGTTATAATATCTGTATTTAAAGTTTGTTTGTAAAATACATGTTAATCTAATTATATTGTCAGGTGCTCTGAGGCTCTGCACTTGACAAAGCAACTCAACATATGGGGGACCACAAACAGTAATGGAACCCTCAGTTTTTCACCAAATAGGCTGTATATCCCAGCCTCCCTTGTGGTGAGAAATGTCCACATGACTGAGTGCCTGCCACAGAAGGGCCAAGTCACGAGTATAACTGGAAGAATTGTGTGAAAGCTTCCGGTAACTCCAGTTAGGAGGAAACCAGTAGTACATATTCTTTGTCTCTTCGTTATCTTTCTTCCTACATGCAGCCTGGAATGTGCGTGTGATGGCTAGTTCTGGAGCAGCCATTCTGGTCCAAACGGTAACCTTGAAAATGGAAATTGTTTGCAGATTCACCAGGACAGAAGCGTCCTGGGACCATGACAAGTCCATGGGCAAGAGCTCACCTATTACACCTACATCGCCTCATTGCCTACAGAGGTCTGGCTTTTTACAGAAGAGCAAGATAAGCTTCTGTCTTGCTCCGGGTTTCTGTGATTGCTGAACTTTATCTCAAAGGACATACTATGGCACAACACAGGACAGACTCACAACTCTGAAAAATAACACAGGTCAGTAAGTCCTGCCTCCAGAGTGAGCCAGAGCCCCTTCATAATATAATGGCATAAGACCTTCTTACTTGTCTCTCCAGAAGTTGTGACCCCAGTGTCCACAAACATCTTCAATCCCAGTCTTCACATGATCAAAAAACTGAAACACAAAAAGTAGGCTACTGATTTTTACCTGAAATGAGTAATTTACACTCTACTTATATCATGCCTAAATTTCAAAGACCCTGACCATTTTTGCTTTTCTTCTATTGTCGGGTTTTTGTTTGTTTGTTCCATTTTGTTTTCACTAGAAGCAATGAAACAATGATTCCTCTCCAAATACATTGATTTTATTATATCAGTAATAGGCAATTCTCAAGTTATTTTTCTCATCATAATAGTCTGTTCATAATTTTGGAAAATATGAAATATGGTGATAATTTTCTAATAGAAACACTTTCAGACTGAAGGAAATAACAAGAGGGATTCCTTGTTGCTGAGGCACTTGGGTGACTTAATTGGTTGAGTGTCCGGCTCTTGGTTTCCACTCAGGTCTGATCAGGTCGTGATCTCAGGGTCATGGATCAAGCCCCAAGTTGGGCTCTGCACTCAGTGCAGAGTGTGCTTTGGGATTCTCTCTATCCCTGCCCTTTTGCCCTTCCTCCTGGTCATGCTGTCTCGTTCTCTCTCTAAAATAAATTCTTTAAAAAAAAAGAAAAGAAAAAGAGGGATTCCTTGTTCTCCCATTCCCAGGAGGTCTAGCAGGTTAATTTGGAGAAGCCACTACGGGGCTGTGCTCACACTCCCAACTCATGCCCTCTTTGGCCTTCTCTCTCTCTTACCCTCTGCCATTTCTCTCTCCTTCAAGAAATGAGCACCAGAATGTCAAGCTGTCCACTGAACTCAACAAGTTTTTCTTTTATCATTTAAATCATTATTACTACATTAACACTTACCCTGCAATGGATTTCTTCACTGACAGCTTGTTGTTTCTTATTAGACCTCTTAACATCGAGAAATTCCACCAGTGGTCGGATAGTAATTCCCTGCACAGGGGGGGGGAAAATGTATCTTCTTATAAAATTAAGTGAAAATTTTAAGAATAACTTTTATTCTTCCAAGCTTTGATAACCAACAAAAGATATCCTCCTCTCAAGATTTAATACAGTATATGTAATATTTTGGGTTTTTTTCCTCCTAATAAATGGCATATTTTCAGAGGGCCTTGTCCCAACACGTGCTAATAGAAACCAAACAATGGATACTGTTCAAGAAACTGCAAACTAATTCTAAGTAATTCTAAGAAAGAGAGAAAGAAATTCCAAGAATTAATAAAGTATTATCCAAGTCAAAGGAATCACCTACTTGCATTATCCACAGGCAACTTTTCAATAATTCTTACATTCATTAATTTGTTAAAACCATTTTCATGGTACTTTTGCAGCACACGTGTTAGGGTCTTGGCATTTGGGATACAAAGATAAACAGTCAAGGCCCTCAGTGCTAGGAGTTTGTAGTTTTAAAGGGAGAAGGATAGACCAAAAACAGTTACAGAGTACACTAAAGGAAGAATGAGAGATACACAGGAAGTCAGCCCAGAAAGGCCTCATAGAGAGGGAAAAATGAACATGGCGGAAGCATATCATAGCAAGGATCAACCACGAGTAAAGAATCAGCAGTGAGAAAGGGTACAGAGGGTTTTGGGCATATTTGTGAACTTGGAAAATGGAAAACCTTAGCTATTTAGTAACCTAAGAAGAAAAATTTCCTTAACATGATAAAAAAGACATCTGCCAGAAATCAACAGTGAACATCTGACTTAATAATTAAACATTAAAAGCCTTTCCATTAGAACTGGAAATAACACAAGGATACTCTTTATCTGCTATATGACACAGTTCTTCATGTCTCAGTCAGTTAAATAAGAGACAGAGAGGTAGAAGTGTAGATACTGAAATTTGAAATAATGAGATTTTTCTTGCTCATGAGTGATCTAGTTTTTGTCCTAAAGTATCTAAGATAATCCCTTTTTCATTTAAAAATACCAAGAAAGTTTAATAAAGTGATTAGATATAATGTCAACTTAATTTTAAAAAGAAAGAGAATAAACACCTACATGAGAGGGAAAATATATTAGTGTGTACTAATATATAATAATATATAAAAAATATATACTATACACACATTAAATATATATACTTATATATTCTATCCATATATATAATATATAATCCATGTATATATAATGTATGATATATGATATACAGTATATATAAGATATATAATATACAATATACTTATACACTCTATCCATGTATATATAATATACAATACACATGTATATATATATATAACACACATAATACACAATATATAATATATAATCCTATCATAAAATGCATAAAACCTTCACAAGAAGAACTATAATGGGATTCCATAATAATATTATGTTGACAATTTTATCTCAGTACATGCAATACAATTTCAATACCATATTCCAAAAGGATTTTTATGAACAGAACTTGAGAGGTCAGCTCTAAATTAGTCTGGGACAGTAAAGGTAACAGTAAAGGAAAATTTAGAAAAGGAAGAATAATAGTAGAACTTAGATATCAAAATAAACAATCAGCTAATATACTTAAAATTACGAGACATGAGCACTAAAATAGGCCATGGGAGGAGGGGGTGAGAACATGGGGCCAAGGAAGATCCCGAAACTCCTGCCTGGCAGGCAGATGGCTGGCCCTTCTTGGTGTGGGGAGCACATGCATGGAGGTGGTAAGAGGATTGGGGGGAGTGGAGAAGGGATGGGTATACTGAGATATGTTCCCTGCCACACATTTGATTTCGCCTCGCTTTTCTGCATGCCTTTATTTGAAAATGCTTTTGATAATATAAACTGCGACACACACATTCTTTTTTTTTTTAAGATTTTATTTATTTATTCGACAGACAGAGCTCACAGGAAGGCAGAGAGGCAGCCAGAGAGAGGGGGAAGCAGACTCCCCGCCGAGCAAGCTCGATGGGGGGCTCGATCCCAGGACCCTGGGATCATGACCCGAGCCAAAGGCAGAGGCTTTAACCCACTGAGCCACCCAGGCGCCCCCACACATTCACTTTTTAAAGGTGGTCATTCACTGTTCCATCAATCCGGCTTTGGGCATTTTTTAAGCTTAACTTCAACTTTCTGGAGTGTGAACCGATTTTGACCAAATTTGGCAGAAGACACACCTTATGTCCTATTGGCCTTTTAGTCCATCACTTTGAAATCACACAGGAGGTAATGAATAGTTTTCCAATCAACACATATCCCGTAATTTTTAACTTATGTAAATGAAAGTGGATGTAAACATTGTTTACGGTGTTTACGGTGATGGGTGATTCCACTGAACTCCAGATTCCATGAAGCCCCAGATTTAATAAGCGCTCCAGGAAAAAAAAAAAAGGCAACAAAATCAGTGCAATGTTCTAAGGACACTAACTATTGTTTTGCATATTTGTTTGTTTTTTTTTCCTATCAGTATCCTTTAGTAAGAACAAAAACGTGAGGGCCCATCTGTTGTAAATACAGGACATAAAAATAAAGACAGGACACATGCCCTAGTACAGATGTTGAGTGCTTCCCCTGGGCCGATAATCTAGAAGCTAGTGTACTGTCATAAATAAAAACTGATCAGCTACAGAAGTGAGGGTGGCCTGGTTCCTAGCGTGACTCCCATTTCTAAAAATACCACATAGTGTAGTTTATAACTAATAAAATGTATTGGTTATATGCAACAGGTCACGGACACTGTCTTTGAACAACCTCTACTTAAACAGCTGCCTTCAGAGTCCCCTATTTGCTCTTTGAAGTATTTGCAGTTGTCATGTCATGTCAACAGGAATGATTTGATGGGTTCCTCTCCCTCCCTTCTTCCTTCCTTCCTCAATCCATCTATTTTGGAGACAGAGTACATGGTGAATGTCATATTAAGTTCCCCAAGCTGACACTATCCTCTAGAAGCCCTGGGTCTTGCGTTGGGAGAAATAAAGGAAAAACACAAACAAAAACAAAAAACAACAACTAACCTTTGAGAAGGCACCTTATTTTAACCACATTGCAAAATTTCCAGTTTAGGTCAGGTGGGAAGGCAACCTGATAAGCCTTAGAAAAATAGCTCGTTACCATCTGTGTAGGTTAAAATAATAAAGAAATGCCTTGGTTTTCCAACAAACCACCGAAAACCATGTTTGCAAAGGACAAGCGACCGGTTCACCCATTCACTTTGGCTTTGGCACGATGCGCACAATACCTCGGGGCCAGACCTGATGGAAGGGAATGGTTTAACAGCAGGCATGAACAGGAGGACAGCCAGGCGAGCTCTGTTTTTTCCACCTTGTGCCACCTCTGTCTCCACCTGCCCTGCCTGCTTTTGCTCCCAGGAACATGAAGAACCAAAAAAACAACTGCTGTCTGACAAAGTCATGAGCATTCTTCTGGTTTGAGCTTTTGGAAGAAAATGATTTCTTACTTTTTTGTTTTTTGTTTTTTTTATTAAAATTTACACACACACACACACACACACACACACACACAGATGGGAGGAGCTGCCTTACATTTCTCTGCTGATTAAGTAGGCAATGTCCAGAAAAATGTAAAGAAACTCACTAACAACAACAACAACAACAACAACAACAACAATGTCACTCTCATTGCTCTGTTATCCCATATCCTCTGTAAGGCCTCACTCCCGTTACAAACTGGATTACAGAGATCATGGGCCCGGCTGCCGGTGTGATGTGTAGCTTTGAATGGGTAAGTGGTCAAGAACCATAAAAGTGTTCTCAGGGGTGCTCACCCTCTTCATGCCACAGTCTCGTGGCTCTGTGTATCTTTCTTTCCAGACTTAACCACACTGCACAGCAACTGGCTGTCAGACGCCCGTCTCTTCCCCTAAATCACGTCTTTCTCTTCACTGTGCTATCAGTGTTTCTCTCTACCGTCCCACCAGCATTCAGGCACACTGCTATGGCTCCCATCTTTGAAAAACAAACAAAAACCCTCCTCTGGCACACATTCCCCTCCCACTATCACCCCTTTCCTCTCCCAGACCTCGGCAGACTTGCCTCCTTCTCCCCATCTCCAGTCTCTATCCTTGTCCCTGGAATACTGGTGATTAGAGTTCCCATGCCACCTGACCCAGCACTCTTGTGAGTAGGTCCACTCGTCAGGGACTTGCTGCATCCAACATCCAATAGTCCGCTCTCTGCTCCCACCTGACCATGCACCACATTTGTCACAGTGGCTAGAACCCTCTCCTTCCTCGATACTTTCTTCACTTGTGTGGATGAGCCCCTCTTGATGTTTCTCCCATTTTACTATTCACCTTTTTCATTCTCCTTGGCTGGATCCTGAATACCTCCTGGACTTCTTGGTATCAGTATGCTTCCTCTATACTCTCCCTGTGCTCAAATTTCTATTTCCCACTCTGGCTTCTCCCATAAATTCTAGACACATACATACAATTGCCTAGTCAATATCTCCATGTGGATGTCTAATAGGCCATAGACCTGTCCAAGATATATGTGACCAAAACCAAACACCTGATTCCCCATCCTTCAAACCCAATACTCCCCTAATACTAAATTAAACATCACCTTCTTTTACCTACTTGCTCAGTCACAAACCCTTGCAACTAAAATATTGCTTTCTCTCAGATTCTAAATTATCCATCTACATTTTCTATCTTAAAAAATCTTAATCATCTTGCTCATTTTATTATAGGACCAGGATGAACTTTTACTAATTCATTTGCTTAGTAATGGTATATGTTAATTAAATATAGGACTGTGTCATTGTTGCACTATTTATGTATCTTAAACATGACGATTCCTTTAACAAACTGAAGTACAATGTCTATAAAATAGTTGGCATCATCACCCCAATTTGACAGGCTAAGTCAGCAGACGTTATTTTTTAAATTTTTATTGTTTTTTGGTGGGGAGGGGCAGAGGAGAGGGAGAGAGGAATCTTAAGCAGGCTCCACACCTAGCGCAGAACCCTACATAGGGCTCGAACACATGACCTTGAGATATGACCTGAGCTGACATCAAGAGTCAGATGTTTCACCAACTGAGCCACCCAGATACCCCCAGAGGAATTTGATTATTGGGAAAGGCCAAACCACCCTGAGTCCTGAGGGTCCCACACACTTTTCCAGGGGGTGCCCATGATGCAGGGCCTCAAACACCTTTACCCAGGCCATTTCCAAGGGTGCATTTGCAACAAGCAGCATCAAGAGATGAGGCATTGTCACCCTCAAGACAAAGAGAGATAGATCCTCCAGCTCAGTGCCTGTGTCCTGGAATGCAACCCACTGCATGCATGGACATCTATCCTGGGTCCTCCGTGGGGGAAACTAGGGTGCTTGGAATGCTGACACAAATGAACATGAAGCTCTGGCTACTACTTTGGCCATGAGTAATAAAGCCCTTTGTCCATGAAGCAGGGGTCAGGCATCTTCCGCAAGCATCCTTGCAAATTCTACAGCCAAGTTAAACTTGTTAACTTGCAAATAAGGTAAAATCCCAGATGCTTCCCAGTTCTGGACAATGACTCACGACAGACACGACACGGATCTGCAGTGGAGGCACAAAGAGATTGTCCTGTCATGAATTCCAGTTAACCTTGCTACCTGATGGGCTTCTAGATAACCACTGAATGGATTTCCAGAATTCAGAGGGTCTGCTCTATAATAAATAATAAATAATAAATAATAACCAGATTGTTAGATTGTTCTGCAATCATTTTTCTTTTCAAAGAAAAGAAACGTCCATCAAAGGGCATTGTTTTTCTTTCTTCTACTACCATTTTACTTAATGTCATAATTAAAACATAGTAAATCATCAGGTTAAATCATCAAATGCTATGTTTACATACCAATTTCCTCTCTACTACCTGGGAGGGAGGTACCATTTTCTGGATCAAAGAAGCTCACAGAGGCTGTTCTGGACAATAACTATCAGAATATCAGCCAGAATCTCAACCCAGGACAGCTTTACTCCAATGTCTGTGCTTCCTACTATGGTACTCTACCTTGCCCCCAATCTTGAATATAATTTTATTTTATTTTCTTTTTCAAAGATTTTATTTATTTATTTGTCAGAGAGATAGAGAGATTACAGGCAGGCAGAGTGGCAGGCAGAGGGAGAGGGAGAAGCAGGCTCCCTGCAGAACAAAGAGCCTGATGTGGGACTCGATCCCAGGACGCTGGGATCATGACCTGAGCCAAAGGCAGCCGCTTAACCGACTGAGCCACCCAGGCATCCCTTGAGTATAATTTTAAAATGAGAGCTTATGTTTTATGTAACATTACCAAACTTATCTAAAAGAAACTGAATTCACATGCCCAAGGAATCAGAATCATTTACTCGTTCAATATTCCACAAGCAAGACTGTATTCTGCAAACATGTTAATATGTTTCATCAAGAGGCTACTTTCTTAATTATCAGCATGATTCAAGGAATGTTAAAATTCTCATTATAAGTCTAGGTTTCCAATGATAAACCATATGTCACATGGAATGCTATTTTAGAAGATAGTGCTAACTCAACAGTATTAGGGATAGGAGAGTTCATTGTACAAGAAATACTGAAATAAGGGGAAAAGACATTTAGACATTTAATGATAGATCCATCAACATAAAAACTGTTACTTGAAAAAGAATGTGTAGCCCTTAATCAGAAGACAAAATGTTATACATAGATTATGATTAATTATTTCTACTCTGTTCATAACCCATTAAGTATTTTCTTTCAGGCTTCTTTCCCTGAGTTCCTTAATTATTGATGTATTCTGGAAAAAAATATCCTTTCCGAAGGGAGTGTGTGTTTGTGTGTGTGTGTTTGTGTGGGTGTGCACGTGTGTATTCATAACGCAGAGTCTCATAAGAGCCAGATTAGTCTCCAATCTATGCCCACAAAAGGGTGGGACAGACAACAGTGACAGGAAGATTATAGTATGAATGGAACTACAGAAATTCCTCTTCCCCACAGGCATCAGAGAGAGCTTCGCCAGGTTATCCTTAAACCTAATCAGAAGAGAAGACTGCCCGGAGGGTATGGTTACACACTCTGAATACTGACTCCCTCAAAATCTCTGAAGGGTTAATATGATATGCTTATAATACCAAATATAGCCAATAAGTCTAAGCTATTCTGTTTGGTGGCTTCTGTCTTTTTTCATTTGTCACATAAAAAATTCCGTTAAATATTGCTATATACGCTATTCATTCCAAGTGGGTATGTAGGCTTTGAAAATGGGGAATCCAGATTTCACCTATATCTTTTGGTCACTTTACAATTCCCAAAAGCCAAGATAGGAGTATAATAAAGAGACTCTGTATTAATCATCTATGCACACATTCGTTGAGTAATAGTATACCTTTCTGCAATACTTTCCTTTTTCCTATTCTATGTTTCATCTGATCGTAGAAACGTAACTTTCTGTCTGTTAATATACTGACTGAAAAATTTGAGCTTGTCTTTTGTACGTCCTCTCCTGAATTACATTTTCCTATTTAGTCATTTTTACTGGGTTTTACAAATGCATGTGTCCATGAGGTTGGGGGAGGCAGAAATTTGAGAAACACTTGGGTGGATAATGGCTGCTGATATATTCATCTCCAAATGACCCAGTTCCTAGTTACACTAGACCGACACGGTTCTATTTTTGTATTTGACACCTTCAGTTCTGAGAGCGCGGAGGAGTCGGGGGCACTGACTAAACCTTGGCAGGGCTCATGGGGAGTGCTAAAGGACAGGGCAGCTGGCCTAGGAGAAGCTGTTGAGTCACTCACCCCCACCTGACTTTTCCTCTCAAGCCTGATGCCCTAGGATGCTCCCGAGAGATTAAAAGGCTCGAGGCAAAATGGATTCAATGTGCCATTTTGCCTCAGGTAAAGTGCGGGAGTAGCAAATTGGATGACTTTTTACAAGGATCCTATACACACTCTAGTAAAAAGATAAAGACAAAGGCATTCACTTCTCCTCTACACCCAGGTATCTCCCAAAGTATAAGAAGTACATGAGATATTTGAACCAAAACTAGCATGTACTACTTTAACTGAAGCTATTACTAACCATGACTTGGTCAGCAATGTCTTCTGAGTGAAGTCAATGGAGCTCAGTTGGTATCAGCTGGTGTGTGGGTCAGAGCCCTAGGCTCAAGTTCAGCTTCTGTCACTCACTGACGTGTCCCCTTGTGTCTGTCTCCTTTCTCTGATTCAGCCTCACGGGGCTCATTCTTAAAGGTGTGTTGTGAGAATGAAATGAGATAACACATACAGAAGAGGTCTTATCCGAGTGCCTGACACAAGATAGCCATCACTGATGAGTACCAGCAACAGGAAGGTGCTGGTGACAAAGACAACAACGGTAAGTGGCCACTTCTTGACTTAGGACAGGGGCTCCCGAGGCATTCTTCTCCTGGATTCCTTACACAGGACAACCCACTGTCCCCAGCCCTGGGAGGTGTCAATGGATGAAGGATAAACTGCTTTTGGGGGAACTGATCAGCGGAAGGAGAAGAAGCACAGTGAGTTACAATATTGAACTCTTACTATGCAATTTATTTACAGTTAACACCAAACTGGTTCCTGTTTTACCTTTTACTATCTGTGTAGACTTGGGAAAGGCACTGAAGCGCAGGCTCAGGGCCTCAGTGTCCTCATCTGTAATATGGGAATAATAACAGTGACTCCTAGAGTTCTGTGCCATAGAGTTGTTATGAGGATTAAATGAGATAATATAAAAAGAGCTTAGACCTGAGTCAGGCAACTAGAAAGCATTCTGTGATGAACTATTAAACAAAAATTTTTTTAAAAGTACCTCCTAAAGGGGTTTCTGGGTGGCACAGTCAGTTATCACCTGCCTCTTGGTTTTGTTCAGCTCAAGCCGTGATCTCAGGATCACGGACCCCTGCATCTGGCTCTACGCTCAGTGAGGAGTCTGTCCCTCTCCCACCCTCTCTGTCCCTCCCCCAGTCCCCATCTCTCTCTCTCTCTCTCAAATAAATAAATCTTTAAAACAAATAACAAGTAAATAAAAAGTACCCCCTAAAAATAAATAAAATAAAAATAAATAAATAAAAAGTACCTCTCAGTTTTCCCCCTTTGTCATCAAAACTTGCCCTCAGGCTTCCTGGCTGCCTTCCTCTTCTCCCCAGTATCTTAAGTTTGGGCTGCCTAGATACCAGTTCCTGGTCCTGTGTACTGGCTTCTTGGCTGTATATTCACTCCCTTGACCATCCTGTCCAGTTTCAGTGCTTCAAACGCCAGCTCTCGACTGCCTCCTGAACTCCAGACCCAGTACCTTGCCTCCCACTCATCCCTTTGCTTGTAGGTCTAATCGGCACCCCTAACTGGCCATGCTTGTAAACCAAGTCCCATCCTCTCCATCCACACCCTTCCCTTCTCATGTGAGAGGAAGTCTGTCCTCCCAGCAGCTCGGACCAGAAGCTCTGGAGTCCTCCGGGATGGCTCTTTCCCTTATACCCACGTCTACCCCATTGGGGATCCTGTAGGTTCCACCTTCAGGATGGATTTGAGAATCTTAGTCCTTCTCGGGACCTGTTTTGCTTGGTGGCTACACTGGCCTCTGCACTACATTGTCCATGTCTATCCTGTCCTCTTAGCAGACTGTTCTTCAGTGTCCAAGGTGATCCTTTTACAAAGTTGGTCAAAACACATCATGCTTCTACACAGAACCCAATGGCTTCCCTTCCACTTGAAGAGCCAGCCCCTACATGGGCCCATGTGGCCTTATCCTGTTGAGGATCCCAGAGTCTCCCTCACCATGTTTATCCCCATCCCTCCAGCCACACTGGCCAGGAACATATTGCCTACCTACCTTTGGTCCTATCGGTCTGGAATGTTCTTTGGCTTAGCTAACTCCTTCACTATCCCCCGCAAGCTTTTACTCAAATGTCATTTTTTCTCCGTTGCTTTCCATGATAATTCTATTTAGAAGTGCAACTCCCCCCACTCACTACTCTGCTTCTTGAAACACAGCACCCTTCACCTTCTTATATACTCTATAATTTACTCACTTTGCATGTCTAGTGTCCAGTATCTGCCATCCCCTCTGGGATATAAGTTCGTTAGCACAGGGATACTTCTGCCTTTTGTTCACTCATAGATCCGAAGCCCCTAGAGCACTGTCTAGCACATAGCAGGAGCCTCATACATATTTACTCAATGGGTATCTGCAAAATAGAATCTCCTGAGGGCTGGTTTAGTCACTTAAAGAGACTGATAGGCAAAGACCCAAACCCGTGTTCTTCCTGCCTCGCAATACTAAGCATGTAGTCACACATCCCACCATTTCAAGGGACACACTGCTATGCCGTCAACTAATGTCAAATTGCTGCTGGAAGGTCATCACACAAGTAGCATTTAATGAGTACATTTACTAGGTCAGGGAGTGACACAAATGACAAGGATTAGCGAGCTCGGTTCATCAGTTTCCAGTAGTAAGCTTAGATCACTAAGCTGAGTTTCCTTAAATAAGAATTCCTGCATGTGAGCCAAGTGACTAGATTAGATTCTCTTGGGTCCTTGCACAATCAGGTGACACCAGGAAGCAGCATTTTCCCAAACATCATGACTACCAAAGCCACGACACACCTTGGCCACTTGGCCTCCTGTGAAAGGAGTTTGTTCTGAGAGCCTGAAAGATCTTGTCTCCTCTCAGTAACCGGAGAGACTTTGCCGAGAGAGAGAGAAGCTTACTCACCAGGATGAAGACAGTGAAGAATATGACAACGATTGCAGCTGTAATGAACAGCTTTTTCCGAGGAAACACAGCAGCAGGGAGGAGAAACACGAGTGCAAAGCAGATGGCACCTCGGAGCCCTCCGTAGGCAATGATGAACTGATCCTTAAAGGTCAGGGGAATCGTCCGGAACCAGTTAATGACCTGAGTCAGGACAAAGACACCTGAGAACGAAAAGCAAGACCAAAGAAAACAGAGTGTGTGAGGCCAGAATGTGAAACCAGGAAGACTCACTCTCTGCGCTTCTGTGACAGGGCGAGGTATCTAACGAGCCCCACAGTCTCTCCCCTTTTCCTCTGCTCATGGGCATTTGTTGTTCCAGGGTAACAGGGGAAAATGGGAACTCAGGGAGGCCAAAAGAGGTCAGTGTGACTTACAGCAAAGTCATGAAGGTACTTGGGGATGAACAGAATCCATGAGGAATGGGGGAGAGGTGAGGGAGAGGGAGAGGAAGCAGCAGCAGCAGCAGATGAAGTAGCCAGCAGCCGAGGGGAGGGACGAGAAGAAGCAAGCCCCGTTCTTCTAGTGAGTGTTGTCGGGTGTTCCTTCGGGAAACAAGCACCATTACCCAGCGCTCGCCAGATCAGACAGAAGGCAAGAGTGAAGCACACGAAGGCCCAGTTCCACTCATGGTTCTTCCCGACGGTGGACACGCCCATGAAGATGAAGATTAGGGTCTCGCTGACGCTGCTCAGCATCTTCATGAAATACTTGATGGTGGTGTATGACTTCTGAGATACATTTTCTTCCACATACTTATTCATAGTCATTGCACAAGCAGTGATTCTGCAAAGAGAGATACAGCTTCTATTTAAACATGACAATGACCCTAATCCGAATAGAAGAGTCTGCACTTAAGAGCTAAGTCATGGCTCAACCCTTCTGCCCATCACTGTAACATCATTGATAGATTGGTAAAAGTGAATGTGATCTGCATCGCTGGAATCCCACTGTCTCTGAAGGACCTCATCAATACCTATGGCTGGAACTTCTCAGCTCTGCCCAGCTTTGTAGTCCATGGGCATCGGCACCTGCCAGCATCACAAATAGAACAGGTCTGCAATATGTTCAAAACCTGGTCTCCTCCTGTAAAACCGGTTTCATCTTCTCTATCCCTCTTAGTTAGTGCCTAAAATGCTAAACTTGAAACTGTAGTCTCCTTGGCCTTCTCTCCCTGCCGTGTCCCCTGTCTCTCCTCCGTGTCCCCCATGCCACCATCTCGTTGGTCGCCAATTATTTTCTACTCCTCATCCCGAGTTATCTCTTGGACCCACTTACTCTTCCTTTATCCCAATGCCTTAGTTCCACCTCTGGAAAATTCACAACATAGTTATAGGCTCTGAGATCACCTAAAGAACAGAAATCATTTTTCCTATTCCCCCAGGATCTTCAAAACTCTGGGACCACAGAGCTCTGGTTTCCCCTCCAATGGAGTCTATTTTAATAGAGTACCTGTGTACACTCTGGTAAGGGAAGGGCCCTCAGGTCAAGTCCATGCTCCTAGGTTGGACATCTGAAAATCTTTACATTCTTTACTCAGTGGACAAATCTAGTTTCATCTCTTACCCCATCTCTAGCCAGCATATACCATGTGCCGCACCTGTCTGTAATTTCCCTGCTCTTTCCTATCTTCTTGCCTTCCTGTGGGCATACGCTCCTCTCTGTCTGAAATGTTACCCCTGCCCATCTCAAATGCCACCTACAAAGGGAAAGTCAGTATAAGCTTGGTGACAGCTCATCCTAGGTTCCATCTAAAGAGACACCGATACTAGCTAGACACCAGCTATAGTAACATTTTTCTAGACATGTGTCCTAAGGCAAGGGAAATACAAGCAAAAAAAAAAAAAGAAAGAAAGAAAGAAAGAGAGAGAGAAAGAAAAGAAAGGCTTTGGGACTTTATCAGAATAACAAGTCTCTGCACAATGAAGAAAGCAATCAACAAAACCAAAGGACAACCTACAGAGTGGGAGAAGATGACATATCCAATAAAGGGTTAGTATCCAAAGTATATAAAGAACATATACAACTCAATACCCAGAAAACAAGTAATCCAATTAAAAAAATGTGAGCAATTGGGCGCCTAGGTGGCTCAGTTGGTTAGGTGACTGCCTTCGGTTCGGGTCATGATCCCTGAGTCCCGGGATCAAGTCCCGCATCGGGCTCCCAGCTCTACGGGGAGTCTGCTTCTTCCCTCTGACCTTCTCCTCTCTCATGCTCTCTTTCACTCTCTTTTTATGTCAGATAAATTAAAAAAATCTTTTAAAAAAATGTGAGCAAGACATGAATAGACATTTCTCCAAAGATAACATACAGAAGGCCAATAGGCATATGAAAAGATGCCCAACATGACTGATCATCAGGGAAATGCAAATCAAAACCACAAGGAAATACCACCTGACACCAGTTAAAATAAAAACCGTAAGAAACAACAAGTGTTGGAGAAGATGTGGAGAAAGGGGAACCCTCATGCACCGTTGGTGGGAATGCAAATTGGTGCAGCCACTCTGGAAAATAGTATGGAGGTTGTTCAAAAAGTTAAAAATAGAGCTGCTCTATGACCCAGGGATTGCACTAGTGGGTATTTACCCCCCAAATACAAAAACACTATTTCAAAGGGATATATGCTCCCCTATGTTTACAGCAGCATTATTTACAATAGCCAAAATATGGAAGCAGCCCCAATGTCCATCAATTGATTAATGGATAAGGAAGATGTGGTATATAAAAGCAACAGGATATTATTCAGCCATATAAAGAATGAAATCTTGCCATTTGCAATAACATGGACTGAGCTAGAGAGTATAATGCTAAGCAAAATAAGTCATAGAAAGACAAATACCATATAATTTCACTCCTGTGTGGAATTTAAGAAACACACAAGCAAAGGGGGAAAAAAGAGAGAAAAAGAGAAAAGTCAAGAAACAGACTCTTAACTATAGAGAACAAACTGGTGGTTACCAGAGGGGAGGTGTGTAGGGTGATGGGGGAAATAGGGGATTAAAGAGTATACGTATCATGATGAAAAAAATTAAATAAAAAAAAATAGAGACATGTAAACTAGGAAGCAAATGACTTCATTATCAGAAGGCATTCTAGAATGAAGACAGAATTTGAGTGAGCTGTCTGCCTTCCACTGAGCGATCACTGTGCTCTAAGCCAACCACTGGTCACGATCCGTGAAGGTTTCCACATTCTCCTCATTTCAGAGCTACAGTGCCCCTAAATGCACCCTGCCCCCAACCACTGCATGGAGTCCTCCTTACCCTGAGAAGATTTCTGCTACTTTAGGAAAATCTTTACCTTTAGGAAAAATCTTCCTACTGCGAGCAGACAGATGGGCAGAAGAACACAAACCTAAGGGCCCTCTGAGTAAAGACCTAAACGGGTAGTCATGAACCCATTTCACTGTAAGAAAAAGACCTGTTTCTTACACACACACAACATGTCTCTTTATCTGTGTGCCTCAATTAAAAGAAACAAAGACCCCCGCCAGGTTGGGAACCCTGCATTTAGCCACAATGTCACTGGCCCCAGAATGAGTGGGTACTTCTTTGAGATTTATATGAGGGAGGAATGCATAATTCACGTGGTTCCCAAAAGAATGAGTGCCTTATTAAGTCAGCTAATAAAATTCAGCAACCACAAACACATGGCAAGGCCTTTGAATGGCTGAGGGCTTCTATAATAAGTCACCCTTTATAGCTCCACTGCTCTGTACCAGGTTCTCTGTAAGTACTCTGTGTGGATTATGCCAGGTCACCTCATTACAAACCTCTGAAGCAAGTTCTGTTAGTGTTCCCATTTTACAGATGAGAGAACAAAGGCAGGCAGAGGCCACTTATCCAAGAGGACTGCTAATAAAGGGTGGTGCCAAGGAGTTTTACTCAAGCAGTCTGACTCAAAGCTGGCGCTGTTAGCACGGTCACCTCGGCTGGGGAGGAAGTCTCACTCCTCTGCCAAGCCCCTGCTCAGCCTTTCTCAAGTACAAGCCTGTTCATATTAGCTTCCAATGGCTGCGGTAAGAAATTAGCCAGAACTTAGTGACAACGACACAGATTCATCATCGTATGCTTGCAGAGGACAGCAGGCTAAAATCACTTGCACTGGGCTAAAATCAAGGGGCTGATAGGGCTTTGTCCTTCTGGAAGCTCTCAGGGAGATAGTTCCTCCCTTTTCCTAGTCTGGAGCCTGCTCACCTGCCTTGGCTCAGGAACCCATGATCCCAACCTCTGCCTCCTTGGCCGTGTCTCCTTCTGACGGCTGACCCTCCTACTGTTCTCTCTTCAGTATCCTTGTGATTTTATCCAGTGTCGTTTCCCTGTCTCAAGATGCTAACGTAATCACACTTGCAAAGTCCCTTCTGCCATGTAAGGTAATATACTTGCAAGGAGGGTCTGGGGATGAGAATCTTTGGGAGCCAGTTTCTGCGGATCATACCATTGCAGGCATTCCCCTCCCTGGCATGGTGCCCACAACCAAGTGCCTGTCTCCCGATGATCGTGGCCAGAGTTGCTCGAGTGTGCTTGGCAATGGAAGCTGACAGACGCTCTGTCCTGCTGGCTCGAATCATAGGCTAGAACCTCCACCAGTGGACGAGAGAGACTGAGGAGAACAGGAGGGCCCAGTGGCACCTCTCTGAGTGAGCCTACATAGGGCAATTTGCCAGTCCCCACTGCCATAAAAACCATTTGTTCACAATGGTTCTGAACATCTCCGTCTTTCATAGTTTGGTTTTCCTTTAACCAGAC
The DNA here is from genome assembly GCA_004024625.1 of Mellivora capensis. Classification (NCBI taxonomy): domain Eukaryota; kingdom Metazoa; phylum Chordata; class Mammalia; order Carnivora; family Mustelidae; genus Mellivora; species Mellivora capensis. Next base: position 66,631 of record PISX010001677.1, on the reverse strand, counting down.
TTCAAAAAGTAAGAGTTGCCTGATACAAAGTAATGAAGGCAAAAGCCCAACTAAACTGATTACCAATATAAAGCAAAATGTGTTTTATCAAAAAAGAAAAAAAAAAGATCTATACAGCAACACAAACTAATGAGCCTTTCTTAAATGTTATCAGGCTAAGACTTTGTAACAAAAACAAATTATAATGGTCCTATTACTTCCTGAAATTCTCTAATGCCATGCAAAATGTGCCTCTAAATGATTTTATTATAAAGAATTTAAACTTAGAGACAAATATAGAAAATAAACACTGAAGTACCCACTACCCAGTTCTTTCTAATCACTTTTTTTTTTTTTAATAAAACATCAGCTACAGAGTTGAGATCCCTCCATTTTTCATACTACCCCTATATCCCTCTCTCCCTCCTGGCTTCAGATTATTTTTAATCATTCAAAAAGTGATTTTTAAAAGGCTGGAGAATATTGGTTTTATGAATATGATAAACATTTCCCTCTAAGATTGCGTTCCCGTCAGTCACTGGGTAAAAGGTAAACAATACAGGTGAAGAGTAATCTTCCGTTTATTATATAGTCATCAAGTCAATAAAAATTTTACTTGGAAATTATTGAAAAACATAGCTTTGGTGTAAGAATAAAAAAAGAAATGAATTTTGCATGAATGTCCACAGGATCAATTTCCATCGCTCTGTGTCCTTAATGTGACACCAGCAGCGATGCTCATGTCTGCCAGACACCTCGCTGTAACTTAAAGCTATTTCCTACCAGCACGGTGAGACACTGGAAGGAGAAGAATGCCCCTGGTGGGGACCAGAGGCCTCAGCATCTGGTAGTGTCCCGTTCAGGAAGTCTGGGCATGTCTATGACACTGATGCACACTATGGGCTGGGGACAGGTGGTCCAAACGTCCCTTTTCTGGTCTGTCACTCTGTCACGTACAAACTCTTGCAGTTTTCACTGCAAAGAGGTTTTCTGGTCATGGTATACTCTGACCCGAAGTCAAACCCTTCACTGTAATAACATCACAAGTACATACAACGCAGAAGGCAAATGCAACACAGTCTCCCAGAAGTAGAATAGAATAGAAACCTTCTCATCCCTCTGCATAGACCATCATCTACAGATCATCTACAGCTGATGATGGTCTTGGCACCATAGCTTTGCTTCTTCCTCATTTTTCTAAAGGAAGCACAATAAGCTTAGGAGGTGAGAATGGTGTTGGCTGCTGTCTGACTGTCCTCAGCCCCACAGGGTCTGAAGTGCCCGGCCAGGAGTGTCCTTGGGTACAAGCTCATGTTCAAATGGTATCACAGTAGCACTGCATTTCCAGAGAAGTGAGATTCCTTCTTCCATCAGCACGGACACCCATGAGGATTTCAGGGCTGAAATCCATGGCTTCTCATTCTGAACATCCATGCGATAGAAAATATCCACATCAAAATAGTAACCTAAAGAGACTCATTACATTTTAGAAAATTCTAGTTTTTTTTTTCTTTTTTAAAGATTTATTTACCTGAGTTAGAGAGAGAGAGCTCCTAAGTAGGAGGGACAAAGGGAAAGGGGGAGAGAATCTGAAGCAGACAGCACTGAGCAGAGAGCCCAATTCGGGACTGGAACTCATGACCCTGAGATGACAACCTGAGCCAAAACCATGAGTCAGATGCTCAACCAACTGGGCCACCCTGGTACCCTCTAGTTGGACTTCTTAACCCTGAAGAGCCTTCAAATAGAGGACTACTGGCCTTTAGCATTTGCAATATGACCTTATTTCTATTAACCTATGTCACTAAGTCTTCCCCCTCTGCCCATGCACGTCTCTTTCCTGGTCTCCATATTTGGCTAATATGATTATGAAGGACATTTAATATCAACCAACATTTTCTTACCATCTACTTGGGGCAAGTTCTGTGCTAGGGTCTAGAAAGATGAAAACAAATAAGACACAGCTTCTACTTTCAAGGGTTCAAGGTCTCAGAGAAAAAGGGTCACAAAGATATCATCATGGAAAACCAGTGCAAGGGTCAGAAATGGGATTGGGAGTGCAGGGAAGGAAATCATGACCTTTGCCACAGAAGGAGGTCCATTTGAGTCACATCTCCACACCTAAGTGAAGAGCTCAGGAACCAGGAAGAGGTGAGCCAAGAAAAAGAAGTGGTCATGTGCAAAGGCCTGAAAGGAAGAAACAGGCTGCCATATTCAGGCAATGGGGAATGATTTTGGTAGCCAGAGAAGAGAGGGATGATAATATTGAGACAAGGATGAAAGGAGTTAGTGGCTAGATAATGACAAATGCGCTATTATCGTTACATTCAGGAGTTTCCACTTTATTCCACAGGCTGGAGAGAAAACGTGAGAGATTATATCTTTGCTCATATATTTGATGTCTATTTTCCTAACCCAACTGACAGTTTTAGGAGAAAAAAAAAGTAGTATCAATGCTTAGCGTAGTGTCCAGCAGGTGATTAGCGTTTTTCGAATCAATGACTATATGGACGAACTGTTCATAGGGACAGTGGTGTGGTATGGCCAGATTCTGAGTTTTAGAAAGAGAATTCTGCAGGAACTATGGAGAACAGATTTGGAGGGACACGAACCAAGAGGCTAGAGTCCGCTCATTTCTTGCAGTGGCCTGTCATTTTGTTGGCAAAATCCATGGTAGCACCTATTTGGCCCCTACAGTATCCCAAAATGTGTCTGTGTTTTTGACAGGTGTTGCTTCCATTCCATGGGGCCACATGGAGGTAAGGTATGTATAGAATTCACTGGTGCTTTCTGCTTTGTTATTACCTTACCTCACGTTACGTTTTAACATAAATGTATGGTGGTTATCACCAATTTAGAGACCGAGAAGCTAAAGCCCTATAATTAGTGGTTTTTGCAGTAAACCAGCAATTGAGGTTTTCTTCACCACTACGTCATGCTAAATAAAGCATACGAGAACTTCATGCCAGCTAATACTATCTCAGCAGAGTCTTCCAAGGGAAAAACAGACCTTGTCTTTAGAGGATCTGTCATTTGACTATTTCTGAAGAGAAAAATTCCAACAAAGACTTTTCTCTGTACTGTTCCATGACGCCATCTTGGTGGTCCATGAAGCCATTCTTCCGTAGACATTCAGTCCCTTCTACCAGAATGTATGCTCTGAAAGAGTGGGGCTAGCATTCAGCCATGCTTACTGTGGTTGTCTGCACGTCATGGTACCAAGATGCATGGTCAAATAATACTGGCTGAGATTAGTTTAATGAAGATCCTGAACCTTTCATTTAGACAGCTGGGATCTGTAGAACCAAAAGGACCAGCATCGATACTGGAGGCGGGTCGGAGACAGCAGATCTCTGGTTATGAAGATAAAAAATATATATCCTGTCTGTGTTTATGTACAGAGGGTGATGCCATGTCTCAGTGAATTTGGTTTCTAAGTATAAGTGCCTTCATTTTTTTTCAGAAGGGGTCAATTCTCTAATTTCCATTCCCAGATTAGGAGATGCTTTCTGTAATCTGAACTGCTTGGAATATGAGTTAAACAGATAAGAAGAATGTTGCAAAATCCTTCTGCTCCCATTCTACCTCTTCAGTGTGAACTGAAGAAAGTACAGACCTAATTGTAGACAAACACAGTCCAAAGAGTAGCTGTATATTCTCGGTAAAGACTTTGCCAGATATGAAAACACACTACACTAGTCAGTGTCAAGCATTAGCAATGACAAAGATCAATTAAAAAGCTTTCTCTGTATTGATTAAAGCCAGGTCTTGGGGGGACTCAGGGTGAATTGGATACTCTCAGAATAAAGTATTCACTCATGGGAGATAAATTAATTATTCCAGGGCATGAATTTGCCATATCATGGATTGCCTCTTCTAGAAAACCTAACAACCAAGAGGAGAGTGAGTTTAACATACAAGAAAATACAAACAAAATTTCTGTTTGTTTTGTTTTGTTTTTTTGAGAGAGCAGGACCATGCGAGCAGGGGCAGAGGGAGAGAGGGAATCTTAAGGAGGCTCCACGTCTAGCACAGAGCCTGACATGGGGCTTGATCTCACAACTTGACCCTGAGATCACGACCTGAGCCAAAATCAAGAGCTGGACGCTTAACAGACTGAGTCACCCAGGGGCCCCCAAGACTTGTTTTTAAGGGATGATCCAAGCATAAAAACTGAACTACCTTTCTTAATATACCAAAGAAATAAAAATAAACTTAAACTATTGAAATGCCTGATTATTGAGATATTCTTGCCCATTTCATGGATTTTCCACATCTTTTCATCCCTTTTCCTTTATAGGCTTTCAACTCAATTCAACTAATGTTTATAGGAGATTCACTGACACTTAAAGCAATCATGATTCTGTGGAAAGAACACATACAGAATCACAATTCACGGTCACTAGAGTAATGAAACACAAAGCATCAAGGGGCCCACAGAGTCCATTGACTCTAGCGCAGAGTGTTGGCAAAGGCCTTATGTTTCTTTTGTAAAAGTATGGCTTTTCTAGAACTACTAGAAATCCTTGGAAAAATGCAAATGCCTGAGCCCCATCCCAGACCTATAGAATCAGAATCTCCGGCTGGGGCCTCGGGTTCTGTGTATGTCAACCACCTTTCCAGGTGATTCCTAAATACCTCCAAGGTTGAGGAAAGCAAGAGGAGTTATAGGTAGAGGGTTCAGGGGAGGAAGAATGAATGAGGGAAAAGAGGTGAAACTTGAATGAATGTGTTGACAATTTTACTGAAGTCTGAAAATAAGGGCCACTGTGAGATGTGAGGACTTAATTATACTTTGCCACCTATCTTCTGCTTCCCTTCTCCCAATTTCCATGACTTGGTTCTGGGAACAGGTTCCATCTTCTCTTGCCTGGACTCACATGTAGGACTCTGCACATGTTCTTTCCCTGGCAAGTCCTCACCTAGGCACCTTTTGCCCTGTCGCCAGCAGCTCTTCTCTCTCCTCCTGCCCAGACAGCAACTGGCCCCAGCCCTGGGGGCATCCAATAAGCCCGAGGCCATGACCATCAGCTATTACCCCAGAGCACTATGGAAACAGTCAGTTTTCTGTGTGATGGCATAAGAAAGCTTTGGAGGCACTCCAGTCCTTGCTGCAAAACAGAAATACAATGGCGTCACCTCTTTGCTTAAAGCTTCCAGAGTTCCCGATTGCCTACAGAATAAAACAGAGCAAGACCTGGCATCTACCCATCTCACCACCCTGAGGTTCGGTCCCCTGGAGGTAGCAGAGCTTTTCACCTTCGACCTGCCACCCTCAACGCACAATGCTCTTCATCACTGAAGCTTCAACTCAGTCTATCACCGTCCAACCCTCACTCTGCTTTACTATAAAGAACTGAACGTTCCTCGTTAACTTGCAGGCAACGCAGACTTCCTTCTTCTGGTACTTCTCACGCCACAGGGCTGGTCATATGACACAGTCTGATCCAATCACAGTTCTTCAAATCCCTGAACGAATCGCAATCCTTCCTCTGAAATTTCTTTTGACAGGAGCTGGCAGAGTGGAATTCCCTGTACTCTTTAGGGACAAGAGTTGCAGCGATATAAAGCCCTATCTGTCTGTGACCCTTGGCTGATGTTTTAGAGATGCCTGTCCTATCAGAAGGAAGCCATCGCACAGAAGAAGGTGACACACAGAGAAAGAGAGAGAGAGAAGTGGTTCTGGCCTGGGGTCCCACCGCCCTGAGGCCAGATCTATACCAGCCCTCATCAAGAGTTGATTCCTGTGAGCCAATGAATCTGGTTTGATTTGGGTTTCCCTTGCTCACACAGAGCCTCCCTCTACTGACTGAGCTGGGGTCCTACTTACAAGGACCCCAGGTGAGTCTACTGTGAGTGTGCATGTGGGAAAAAGAATCTTGGCCACTTGGCCAGGTCCCTTGGAAACATCAAAAAAGGCCTAAGGTCCGACTGATGGAGAAGTGGCAGCAGAGGGAGAAGACACATTGGGAGAACACACTAAAGCTACAGCATCAAGGGGAGTGACTCATGGCTTTTCTGCACTGAAGAAACCAACAGAGCAAGACTCTGGGGTTGCACCAGGATAGCTTCCTCCCCACTGCCCCAAACAGACAACTGCTGAGAAGTACACTCATGTTTGTTAAAGTGAGGTGAAGGAGAAAAGGGTTTTCCTTAGGGCACCTATCCTGTTCTTGAAGGAGCAAACCGTAACTCCCATAAGTGAACTCCCCAACAAAGGGAACGGCGCATTGACTTCTGGCAGCGTCCAAAGGCTGGCCTCCTACTCAGAAGTACTAGCTGGGAGGGAACCGCATACGTCCCTTCAGTGCCAGTTTTCTGACAAGATTTTCATTAAAACAAAAAAGGTAATTATTTCTCAGCAATTACACAACACTGACATTTCTGATTTATAATCCTGTTGTTTTACGTTTTGGCCCATGTACTACTAGGAAATAATTTTAGCCATACTGCTGCAATTTACTTATACCTGAAAGTCTAAAAGAGGAAAATGCTACTTTAAATAGTAAGCTTGGGACTAAGAGTAACCTAGTGATGCAATGACATCGTCATTTTTTACATAAACCCACAAAGAATAGTTAAGAAACACTCAAAAGAGCAAAATGAGAGCAAAACCAGTATTATCCACTAGTTATTATCTAGAACCTCCATTCTTCAAAGAGATCTTGGGAAGGGGTTCTTAATTCAGGAGCAAACTGTTAAAGTTTCATGCAACTTAAATTTAGCAGGCAAACACCAAATATGTTCCCTAGAATAAGAGTGCTTGAAAATAACACACCTAAGGGCAACACCAAAGCCCTTCAGTGAAGAGGGCCCCAAATTATATCACTTTATTCATTTGTTCTTGAAAAGAAATCCACAAAGTGCATTTCACAAAATGAAACACTCTTTTTCTGAGAGAGAGAAAGAGAAGAAAGAAAGAGAGAGGGAGAGGGACTAGGGGGGAGGGGCAGAGGGAAAGGGAGAATGTGAATCCCAAGCAGACTCCACACCCAGCACAAAGCCCAACACGGGGCTCGATCTCATGACGCTGAGATCATGACCTGAGCTGAAATCAAGAGTCGGATGCTTAACTGACTGAGCCACCCAGGCACCCCAAAATGAAACTCTCTTATGGTAGCATTTATTGGGTCAGCTCTTTTTAATTTTTATACTGTTTTTGGGAACTACTACAAAATATCCCATATGGTATTTTCTGCATTCTTCCATACCTGAAAATACCGAATTACCAACTGTGTAACTGAATTCCATACCGCTCATGTGGTTGAGAATTCATGGACTGTATGAATGATATTCCCCATACAGGTGATTCTGATAATGTTTTTGATGTTTTTTTTACTTATAAGAAGATGAGTCATGAAAATATATTCTTTTGAACACTGAAAAATTATAATATCAGTTTGTGAAAAATACAAACTAGCCAACCCCAGAGAATCTGTTTTAATGGACTGTGCTCATTCCTATAGCTATGACAACTTTTCTCAGGGATATTCCCTCCCTTGGCCAGGTTTCGGAGAGTTTATATTAAAACCCCTAAATGTGGATCGTGGGTAATGTTTTTCCTTTGTTCTCAGTGGCTTCTGCCCCTCCCTTCAGTGATTCCTCTCACTTTCTAACTTCCTATAGTCTCAAAGAAATGTTCTTTATAAACAGCATGATTAACATCAATGAAGGGAATGCGTTTCTGTTCTGTTTTCTTCCCCATCTTTTTATGTTCTATTTTTTTTCTTTTACTTCATTAGAGGGAAGAAAACATATTTCAACAAGCCTTCAAACATCCAAATAGCAAAAACTAACCATGAGCGCTGGAGAACAATGTTGTCTCATAGAAATATAATGCAAGCCGTACTTGTATTTTTGAACTTCCTGGTAGTCATGATTAAAAGTGTAAAAAGAAACTGCAGAGTTTAATTTTCATACTACATTCATTTAAAAACTCAACAAATCTAACTTATTGTCATGTCAACATGGGAGTTTCTACAGTCTTTTCCTACTAAATCTTAAAAATCTGATGTACATTTTAAACCTAGAGCACATCTCAATTTAGACTAGCCACATTTTAAGTACTCAAAAGCTACATGTCGCTGATGGTCACCATCAGCACCCAGGGAAAAAGTGACAGGCCACTGATTCTTCTTCTTTTCTCAGAAAAACCAAGCAAATGCTATAGTTCACGTGTTGGACCTATTTAATGAAACAGTTTAAACTATAAAAATAAATCCAAGTAATTTCATGAATCACTTACACTACTTTGGACAAATATTGCAGGATTTCACTCATGTGAGGGATCTAAATAAATAAATAAATAAATAAAACAAAGTCATGGGTCACCTGGGTGGTTCAGTCAGTTAAATCTCTGCCTTCAGCTCAGGAGCTCAGGTCATGATCCCAGGGTCTTTGGATCGAGTCCCGCATCGGACTCCTTCCTCAGTGGGGAAACTGCTTCTCCCTCTCCCTCTGCCTGCCGCTCCCCTTGCTTGTGCTCTCTTTCTCTCTCAAATAAATAAATAAAACCTTTAAACACACATACACACACACACCCGCACACTCCAAAGTCATAAGGGCACCTGGGTGGCTCTGTCGATTAACCGTCCAACTCCTGGTTTGGACTCAGGTTATGATCTTAGGGTCATGAGATCGAGCCCTACATCAGGCTCTATGCTCAACACAGAGTCCACTTGTCCCTCTCCTTCTGTTCCTGCTTCTGCTCTTTCTCTTTCTCTCAAATAAATTAAATCAAATTTTTAAAAAAGAAAAAAAAAAAGCTGTAGAAACAGAAAGTAGACTCGTAGTTATCATGGCCAGAGAGCAGGGGTGGGGGTTGTGGGAGGGGAGAAAGGAAGGGAAATGGATAAATGTGGCCAAGTGTAAAACTTCCCCTATAAGATGAATAAGTTATGGGATTTAATGTACAGTATGGTGACTATGGTTAATAATACATTATTGCACACCTGAAAGTTGCTAAGAGAATAGATCTTAAAAGTTCTCACCACACACACACACACGGGTCACTACATGAAGTGATGGATATGTTAACTCATCTAATTATGGTAATCATTTTGTAGTATATACATATATTAAGCCATCATATTGTATGCCTTAAACTTACACATGTCAATTATAAAACTAGCAGGAAAAGTTTGTAATTTCAAATTCCCTTCTGCCTTTTCTAGTTTCACCCTGCAATTTAAGCAAAGTTGTACAAAAGGAAATAAAAGACATGTGAGTAGTAATAAAAAATAATAAGCCTTTCATTTGTTTGTTTTTACTGCTCCCTAAATGCGCCCAGAAGATTAAGGGAGAGATGATTTATTTTCTCATTATTTAACTAATTTTCCTGCCTCATTTTACTATCTCCTCCCAAACCCCCACCATTTAGCATTTGTGTTTGAGGTGGTCATACAAGATTTTAAAGAGGTCAGTTTTGGCCAGAGTCGTAAGTGAAGGCATATACCAAAATCAAAAGTAAAGCTTTGTTTTGCCAAGGCAATAGAAGGTATAATGAGCCAATGAAGAGAGCAGAGGTCACAGAACCGGAGCTCTAAGCCTACCATCTTGGTCCCCTTTGTCCTCCCCTCTAAACTCTCTACTATCCTGGCTCTTCTTCATAATCCAAAGGGTTGACATTGAGGGCCAAGCGGCACCGTGTATTTGGAAGTGTGTTAGAGCCATGATGCTCAGTTTCTGAGGGCTGGAGCATGACGTGGCATGGACTGATATAGCAGAACAAAAGTATGGTCTGAGTTTCTTCCCACTTCATCTCCAGTCCCACTCCATTCTCTCCGTCCCCCAGTAGAGGCGCCCCCATTACAAATGCCGCGTGCTGCTCTTGAGAAAATGGACCCGTCGCCTGGAGCAATGAAGGATATTAGAACTGGGGGCTCTTCCTGCAAGTGTGTTCACTAAATCTCCAAGCATCAAAGTCTGAATAATTTTCACTTCGGTAGGTTAGACAGGTAGATGTGTTTTTTGGAATGAGGACATGGTTGTGCTATAAAGAATGGTTTCCTAGGCCTGCTTATTCGGCTGAGAGAGAGGCATTTGGGAGGCTCACAGTGAAGCCTGTCATAGACACCAGAGCTGGCACCTGCCTTAGAAACTGGTATGAGCTTTGTTAGTTACACTTTGGATCTTTGTAATAGTTGAGATTTTATAGAACAGAGTACCTCTCTGTTCATTTGGCTGATGCTGCTAGAAATAAGATTATGTCTTGCTTATTTAGAATAAGTTTCTGTCCATCTCTATGCCCCCAAAATGTAGGACATTACAAGCTCTAAAGAGCTAGAGGAAAACAGAGCTTAGACAGGAGACACGTATATGTGGAAATATATGTAGATTGCCATGTGGGCGCGTTGGCAGCCACATGGCACCAGGACCTGGGCCTGTCCCTGGGAGCATCCCCTATCCACTTTTTACCTGTCATGCTTCAAGCGCCCCAGCTGGCCTGCCCGGAAGCTAATGACTGACTTCAAGGGCTGGCTTCAGCATAAGCCAGTTAGGAACCACACACAGTCCTTAAAGGGCATCGCTTCTTTGCGTGTGTGTGGGGAAAAGTATGCATGTTGCAGACGGACGTGCATTTGAAGTCTGAAGTTCACACTAGAAGTAAGCGGATGTGATGGGCTTGCTCTCTGTTTGGACAGGCTTTGAGACCAACTGGGTTTGCACAGAGGCCAAGCTGGAGAGTGTGTAATAACCGACGGCCTGTGGGCAAACGAGTATGCATCCAGGTTGCATTATCCAGACTGATTTGTTAAAGCTCCAGGTCACGTCATGACATTAAGAAAAATATTCAGTAAACATGAGACAAGTCTGGGAAAAAAATGAATAAAAGAAGTCTGTCCTACATATACATACATGTAAATGTACATATATCTGTACATATGTAAGATGATTTGTATAAGGTTTTATGAATGTCTCGCAGTGTCGTGTGTTCATTTTTTTGCCATATTTGGAGAAGACCAGAACATGTGACCATTCTGCGAGGAAGAACATTCTGGCACATTTACTTGACTGTGAATTCACATGACTGTATCTTACAGACGTGATCTCCTCAACGCTACTGACAGCGGGCCCATCAAGAGGAACCAGGACAGAAGCTTCAAAATGGCAAACAAGGGCATGCTTTCCTATTTTTCTCAAAGTGTGAAATACACCGGCTCATACGCAGAGAAACGAGAAAGAGAATTGTGGTGTTCGTGTCTTCAGCAGCAACTGCCTCTATCCCTCTAGCTTGGCCTCCTCCTAAACTTCATGCCTGAGCTTATCATTCTGGAAATTCCTGTTCAAAGTCTCACTTAAAAAATTTTCATTGAAATGCGCTTGTTTTTATTTTTTAAGTGGATGCTGGACATGAGCTGGCTGGCCTGAGAACTGGAGACTTAAGGTCCAAGCCCAACTTCCACAGACTCACCTACAGCCATATTTTTTGCCCATCTGAGCCCCAATTTACTCATTCATAAGACAGGACTAACATTTACCATTTCCTATTTTCTTTGCCATAACACTGCTAGAATAATTGAAACAGCAAGTAGACAACATTTTAAAAACCCTCAAGAGAAGGATGACTAAGGAATTACAAATCCATGAAAAAAAAAAGAAAAGAAAAACAGTTGGGGCATCTGGGTGACTCAGTCAGGAGAGCATCGGACTCCTGATTTCTGCTCAGGTCATGATCTCTGGGTCGTGGGATCGAGCCCCATGTCAGGACCTGCACTCAGCACAGAGTCTGCTTGTCCCTCTCCCTCTGTTCCTCACCAGCTGCTCATGCTTTCTTTCAAATAAATAAATATATAAAATCTTTAAAAAAGAGAGAGAGAAAAAAAAATATTGAGTGCCTACTACTCTTCTATCCAAAGGATGACTTAGCCACTTTTTTAAATTCCTGGAGCACCTGAAAGAGAAATTCTACACATCCCCAGAGGCTGCAAGCTTCTGTGGAGACCCAGCCTCCCTTCCTTCATGATCGTGTATTTTTGGCGCCTCATTGGCTAGAGCACAGGGGAATGTGAGGGGTACAAGGTAAGGACAAGAAAAGGTGTCTGCTGTTCATAAGGAGGGAAAAAGTTCTACTATGGATCTGATTCAAGGAATTATCTTTAAAAAAAAAAAAAAGGAAATCTGTGTCTTTGGGTAAAGGAAGGGGACAATGGGGACTCGTCAGTGTTTTACCTGTGAGCATTTTTCTGAAACAGTCAGATGTTCCACCAACTGAGCCACCCAGGAGCCCCTCGAAAAAGCTTTTATTTTTTTTATTATTATTTTTTTAAGATTTTATTTATTTATTTGACAGACAGAGATTACAAGCAGGCAGAGAGGCAGGCAGGGAGAGAGAGGAGGAAGCAGGCTCTCCGAGGAGCAGAGAGCCCGATGTGGGGCTCGATTCCAGGACCCTAGGATCATGACCTGAGCCGAAAGCAGAGGCTTAACCCACTGAGCCACCCAGGCGCCCCTCGAAAAAGCTTTTAATAAGACAGGAGGAGAAGGCAGATAGAACACGACCTCTCATTATTTCACTTACTTGTTGTCGGTGAAAATGACCTCACACCACAATTCCCTGACCCAAAACGAACAGCTGCCATGGGGCTTTGTGAATGTCCAGGGTACATTGCTTCCGACATCTCTCCAAAGGAACCAAGATGCTGAAGCCCTGCCCAGAGCTTCTCCACTGAAAACACTGATCTGCATTTCGAACCCAGACCCAACTCTTCTGTTCTGTGGAAGGATGTTTCTTTTTAATCAGACTTTTGTGTTACCTTTCTGCTCTTCGGGTGACCTCAATCGGGGACAGGCTGCCTCAGACCCTGCCCAAGACAGAGCTGAGGCCCAGAGGGTCGTGGGATCTGAAAGGCAATCTGAAGGGGAAGGGAGAGGAAGGAAAGTCCTACGGAAGGAAGGAGGAGCGGGAAACAGGGAGGAGAGCTGGCCAAACTCACACAGGACAGCGTCACGTTGCTACACCATTTTACAGATTCTGAGAGGGGCTTTAACCTTTCTGCTCCCTGGCCGCCTACCCTCAGTGCCTCTTTCTGTGCAGCCGCTCCTTTCTCTTAAGCAAACAAGGCAGATTACGGAGCTCGCTCCGGACGTCACATGCCTTCCCTCCCATTAACCTTAAAACTGGTTTTTAAATGGCAAAAGCATGCAGTTAGCACAAGGTATGACAGGAATTCCTAAACACAGTGCAAATTTAAGTCCAGAAAGAAAAACCACTGGTTCTATAAGAGAAGTGCACGTGAGTGTGTGATTTTAGTTACATCATTATAGTGGATCCCCTGGACCAACATGGCAAGGTAAGGACGGCACTGGCAATGTGGGGAGCACACGGTGCACTTTCCAAATGCGGAGGGGTCGTGCACATCTACTATGTACACCACACAGAAGCATCACCCACGGGCGAATTCTGAGGAGCATACAGATCTCCTCACATTAGAAAACAGGGTATCACTTACGCGAACAGACACACTCGGACATCAGTGTGTCCCTTCACTGGCTATCATAGGGTAATGGGGGTGTGTGGTCATTCCCGATCCAAAAATGTTTAAACCTCCTGTGATATCTTATTTAACAGTTAATTTATGATTTTAGCACACTCCGTGCCGTGACAAAGTAGTTTTAATGTAATAAAGGACATTTCTGTGCGCCAAGCTATAAAAGAAATGTTCGCTTTGAATTTGGAAACAGAGATGATGTTTTTCTTCCACCGACAAAGCATGCAGAGAATTACCTGCACTATTTACCAGGAATACGGTGTCCTATCTGCCCCTTACTTCCTGATTCCCAGAGCAAGTAAACCCATAATCCCATCTTCACAGGCAGTGGGGCCTCCATGCAGCACCACCTTCCAGTCTCTGTGGACTCTGGCCCTCACACGGACATTTCTAAGCAAGATGCACCAACAGCCCCAACCCCTTCCAACACTTGCACTATCCCCCCAGACTCTGGATCTTCCCATCACAGTTCCTGCCCCCGAACACCAGGCCAGCTGACAGACATATGGAGACAACTGTATGGGCGTTCCAGAACTCCTCCTTAGGCATGTGGTCAAAATAGATTCAAGGTTCTTCCACAAACTGCCATTAGCATATTGCTGGGACACCGGGCAGGGAGTCCCACCTCCATCCTTCTGTAGAGACCTTGTAACTCGCTGATCACACACTTTCAATGACACCGGTCAAAGAACAGTGAGGAAACTGGAAGTCAGACAGATGATATGAATAGCAACCAGGAAGATACAGAACATTTCATTACTGGGTCAAAGTGGATTAATATGTTGCTTTATTTAGGCTCTCGGTGAAACAGAAAACCGCACAACCTTTAACTCCTGGCTTGCATTATAATGGGTCCCACTCTCCTCAGGGAGAGGCACCCGACCTCTCTTACCACAAATCTAATCTGCTTCTGATACAAAAGCAGGGACACGAGGTGAAAAACAAAAAAGTCCTTAATCGAAGCAACACCTAAATCAGGCCGCACGAGAAAACCTCAAGAACCAGACCTGGGCTGACCACACCAAAACTTAACATGTCACAGGCCCTCGCATAGAACCCAGTACCTTTCAAGCTGTAAATAAATATCTGTCCAAATGAAAACTTATAAAGGCTTTCCATTACTAAGTATTTCTCACCAACCCTATACGGGGTGTAGCCATCATAAAATAGGCTTGTTTTTGGAATCTCTGTTACAAAAACATCTGCACCCCACGAGGAACCTCCTTCAAAGTGACCCTCGGAAGGCGAGAATCAGATCCAACCACCACCCTTCTTGAGAAGGTCCTCCTGAATTTGTTAGTGAATGACCGGCTAACTGTAGCCATAAAAAAATACTTCTTGCTTTATACATTTCTTGATGTATAATCACGCCTCTTTATTTGAAAGTCAGTCTAAGCCCGAATGACATGAGGACATGCCTTATTCGTTGGATTTTGCTTTGAATGACTTAATGCCATTATTTCAAATCAAATCTAGCATACCAAGTGAAGGTTCCCTACCACTTAGGTCATTCAAATGAATATCCTAAGCAAGTCGAGAATCCCAGACGCAGTTTAGGTGAGAGCACCTTGCTGGAGTAAGGGTAAGGGCTGCCTACACGGACTACCCTGAGTGGGCATCAAACCCAGAAGATTCTTGGGGCCTGACAATCAACCCCAACCGTCTATGGTCACATTTCCTAGAAGACCCCAGAGGTAATTCTTAAGTAGTTTTCCATTCTAGCACCAGATCACTTTAGTATAAATTTGGCTGGGTGTCTCCATTTCTTTGAAACAAAGAGGCAGGAAAAGCCATTTTTAATTTTTCTGAAGAGGATTTAAGGAAACCTCTTTCATGAAACTTACACAACCTCAGCATCTTAGCTTAGCATATGTAAATTCAATGAAATGTCATGACATTAAGTGCTTTTAACGAAGAGGGGAATACTTACGCCATGATACCTGAGAGGTGAAACATTTCAGCCGTTATATAGGACAAATAACTGTACAGAAAGACAAAGAGTGGCTCAATCACTCGGATGTTATGCGTGAACCGAGTAGTAAACGCCGCTATAAATCCCAGGAAGATGCCAATTAACACCCCACCAATTCCCACAACGAAGAAGTTTGCAATTCCAGCAAACACGTCAATGGTCTCAATGGTCTTCATCTGGCAAAAGGACTTGAACAAGTTGTACAGGACCTGTGGGAGAAAGAGAACGCATGGTCAAGACTCCTTCTGATGTCCCCGTTTTCACCGCGGCCACAGAAAAATCCACCCATCCTCCTAACAAAGATATTTCCTCTGTGCCCCCCAAGTTGATGGCCAGTGGCAAAACTGTATTGCCCCATCTCATGTTTTAATAGGATACTGAATAACTTTGAACAAAAAGCTAGATAAATGTGTGTTGTCTGGAAAGCTAGTTCTGAAAGTCAGGGAGAGGAGACATCACAATAACGACGTCACTCGCTCCTAAAATATCATTTTTAAGATACCATCTAAAAGACAATCTTGAAAGACCCAGTTGTCATCCGACAGGCCCTGCTTGTGTGAGCGATGCTGGGGAAGGAACAGGTCGCAGAGAAAGACGGTCAGTGCTGCTGTGAAGTCAGTTACTTTGCGAGGCTGACTGGTGGGGTCGTGCCACAGAAGGGGCCCCAGCCATCAGTGCAGGTAGCCCACCTGAAGCTATCTTTCTCCCAGGGCACTGAAGTCCTCTCTCCTCACCCCACCCACATACATCTGCTATAACATGAGACCTGAAGGAACTTTCTTAAAGACGCAGCCACCTGTGTTGTGTGTGTATGTTTGTGTGTATAGGTGCTATAATTTCATACATTTTGTGTCCCTCTTCTAAAGGAATGAGCCCACACGGCTGCTTGGCTTCTGAAACAGCCACACAGTCATTACATAGTCTTAGTTTGTAAGCTTCAAAAATGCTCGGCCCTTCATATCTGCCAGGAATCTGCTCGCAAACGTGTTTCCAAGGACCCAACTGAGATAGGAAGTGCTGGCTGGGGCCCTACCACATTTTTCGCAAAGCCAGCAAGGAAAGTAGGACTCCAGCCGGCGCCCTGCTTCTTCTCACTGGGTTATTGACAAGCCAGACTATCCAGGAAAGCTGGCTGTCAGGACACTGGGGTGAAGGCCTCTGACGGTACAGGCCATGCTAGGCCCTTATTTGGTTACTGAGAAACTAAAATTGAACCCCTTTGTCCAGGGTCACACAAAATATCAGATGCGATAGAAGAATCCTGGTCTCCTGACATCCCAGGTACATTTTCCAAGGTTTACACATGGGAGAACAAGTCAGGTTCTGAGCCTGCTAGCCAGAGTGGGATTTGGCAAAGTTGGTTCTGCTCTTTGCCTCCCTGAAGGTCCATCAGAGCCCACCACACTGGCAGGTTTCATGTCATTTTTCCCCTCTTCTCTGCTGGATCATAAACTCCTCATGGTCAAAGGTCATTCCTTATTATGACTGGCTTTTTCCATGCTGCCTGGGAGATGACAGCACAGATCTGCTGCTTTTGAAGAAAGCGGTGGATTGGGAC
The DNA here is from genome assembly GCA_004024625.1 of Mellivora capensis. Lineage (NCBI taxonomy): Eukaryota > Metazoa > Chordata > Mammalia > Carnivora > Mustelidae > Mellivora > Mellivora capensis. Next base: position 49,632 of record PISX010001677.1, on the reverse strand, counting down.
TTAGAAATGAATGAGCTTTTCTTTTCTCATCATCGTCAGTATGACATTCAAAAGCATTTGGTATTGTAGCACCAGGAAATGACTTGAGTAAGAAGGAACAAAAAGAGCAACTCCTTGGGGCGCCTGGGTGGCTCAGTGGGTTAAGCCTCTGCCTTCGGCTCAGGTCATGATCTCGGGGTCCTAGGATCGAGCCCGCATCGGGCTCTCTGCTCTGCGGGGAGCCTGCTTCCTTCTCTCTCTCTGCCTGCCTCTCTGCCTACTTGTGATCTCTCTCTGTCAAATAAATAAATCTTTAAAAAAAAAAAAAAAAAAAGAGCAACTCCTTCCCCTGAGGATTTAAAAACCTTGAGAGGATCATCATTTGCCAGAAAAGAAAGGGACTTCAAAAACAGCCTCTTCCCACTTCCAACCAGAGGCGTGCTGCCGGCGGGATTCCGTCCACATCAATACACTGTGGTCATTTCCGGAGATGGGATCAGAGATGGGCTATATATACCCCTTGTCTCCAAACAGCCAAGGATGAAGAGGGACGGCCACCTGCTGCCAGAAGAGAGAGGCAGGCTTCCCCACCAGCCGTCTCTGCACAGACAGCCTCCCTCCCCCCAGGCCACTTGGTCACTGTAGTTCTGCCCCTGGACTCCAAGGCTTCTGCCCTCCCTGACTCCTGCCCACACCAGCAAATCTCAGCTCACCGTTGCTCGACTGCCCCCTCCAGCTAACATAAGACTCACTTCCCTTAAATACTGCCATTCCATTTGTCACTCTCAAGTTTAAAATCCTTGACTTTGGGAAGGCTTAACACACCTGGTGTTGTTGTTTTGGGTTTTTGTTTTGTTTCGTTTTGTTTTATTTTTACTGCTTTCCAATACCCTTCAGTCTGGGAGAGGGTCTCATCTCGGCTCCACAAAACCAAATACCATCACTCACCACTGCCCCTGCTTTCCCTCTTGTGGTTTCTCTTGGCAGGAACCCAGCCCCTACGCCCTGGGAAACTCTATTCATCTTCCAGGGCCCAGCTGAAGCCACCGATCCTCTCAAGTGCCTTCCTGAACTCCTACAGCCCCCACAGATCACCTTCACCTCTGCCCTCCTGCAACAAAGATGATCTCCTAATCCAGTCAGGCCATCTTCCACAGTGGGCACTGCCTCTTGGGGATCTACCCCAGCAAAATTCGAGAGTCCTCATCCACAGGACCCAGATCTCCTCTTCCTCCTCCCTCCCCACCCCACTAAGAACATTCATGAGGACTCCCAAGGTGGCTCAGGCCTGGGTCCCTAAGTTCCCACTGACATGCAGTCATAGTTTTTCCAGAGGCATCTTCTGGCAACTCAGTCCATCAAACTGATCAAAGGGACATGCCAGTTTCAACAGCTCTTCAGGTTTTGCACAGAACAGGCGCTGTACCTTCAGCACATGGGGCAGGAGCTCCATTTCAATCATTCTACTGCCTTGGAAGCCAGGGCAATGTTACGGGACAATGTCTTAGGTAGAGATGTTGCCTTGACAACCAGAAGGCTTTCCATACCCTCCCACCTGCTTTACACTGAACCTGATACCCAGTGATCAGCACAAGATAAAATTCCTTCAGTTACCACTGGCTATAACCCATAGTTAGCTCATTCCTCTTAAATACTTTAATTGCATCGCAAGGGAATCTATGTAGGAAAGTGCTTCTGGAGTTAGAATTTATATATGTATGTGCATACGCACGTGTACTAGGCATGTTGGCTACAATTATGTCCCTAGTTGGTCTGTGCAAAGTTTTCCTCAACTTGACAACTGCATTTTTTGAAGACTGAAATACCAGTGCTGCCTGTGTTTTGTGGTGGGCTAATGTGACAGCTGAGGGAAGGGGAAAGGGAAAGCACTTTCAGGTTATTCTACTCATTACTGTGATTTCTAAAATACTTATATTAACCACGCAGCTAGCCCAGGTGGTAGAGTATGAGATCCTAAAATACTAGAGTATTATAAGAATTAGAAATTCTCTATTTGGACCTTTGATTTAAAAGGTACAAGAGTGTTCTTGCACCTTTTAATTTACTTTATTTATTAATTTAATTTTTAAATTAATTTTATTTTTATTTATTTATTTAATTATTATTTTTATTATTTTTATATTATTTCTAATCAATTGTTTTATTTATTTATATTTAAATAATTAATCATTTAATTTAATTAATTGATTAATTATAATTTGATGAATTATAATATTCAATTGATATTATATAGTACTATTTATGTCTTATTTATAATTTATTTATTATTATTTTATTTATTTATGTATTTAATTTTTAATTTTTAAATTAATTTATTAATTTAATTAATTTACACAGTGAAATGGTGTAATGCAATGATGTAAAGAATACCGATTCTTTATCAAAAAAGCTCTGTTCCAGAAAAAAAATAGTTTTCAGGTCACCCTTTTTTAAAAATATGAAATACAAGAAACATTTTTGCCTAAGGAATTTAAAATATATTCTGCAATTTGCAAGAGCAAAAATGAGTACCAAGTGGTCACTGTTTACCTTCCAGCTTCCTGAAGTTAAATTCCAGTGCACAGCACATAATGCCTGGGCCATAAACCCCACCCCTAGCCTGGTTCCAAGAACCAGCTCTCCGTAACCAAGCCTATTGAGGAAATTCTTTAAGTGTTCTTGAAAAATGCATTCGATTATTCAATGTTTGCATTATTAACGTGTTCTAGAAATGATGTCGGAAATTACCATATGAACATAAGTCATTTGATTCTGGACTACTGCAGAGGGGCAGGACTGATCTTATAAGTGAGAACCTGAGCGATCTTTACCTAATATTTAAGCTAAGGGGAAGCACAAAAATCTCATTTAAAAATCTGACCTTTGTTCCTTCAGCTGTCATTTCTCCAATCGATTCCAATCTACTGTAACCTTGGATAATGGCACTGTTGGACCATCATTTATATAAAGTCAATTTCTCTTTGCACAGAGACATTTTCATGGTAGGTTTTCTCCCCTTAACTCTGCTAGCTGCATATTGAATCTACCATGATTTGGGGACAGAATTTATTGCACAGACCTATAATTTTACTCATCCTCCAGACTACATTTTTTAACACAAATCTTTTCTGTTTAATCTTCACCCTTCTAGTTGTGACTCCTAGTAACTCATCATTTTCACTGTGAACAGCAGGGTCCATACTTTTCATGATGAGTTCCTTAATCCATGAGTTCCTTAAATCTCTCTTACAGATAAGACTAGACATCAAAGAATCATCCATAAAGCATCTCCACCTCTGTAGTCTGAGGGTACCTGACAAGGGAGGCAAAATGATCATTTTTTACAATGTCATTCTAATTATTCCTAACACCTGATCCATTCAGCCCACTATTCAGCCAATTCAAGGAATATCATATCTGGTGGCTTATTCTTCAGTGTTAGGAAGGCAAAACCCCTGGGCTTGCCCTACTACCTTATGGGTGTGGCTTTAAGGGTCCACAGGCTCTGAGCCCAGGGTATCTAACTTGAGGAAGGCTCATTCACGGGAAACCGTTAGTCATTGACTTATAGGCTTTGGCCTTGTAACAAGGGATTCCACATCTAAAGAGCAGCCATGCCCTTTCTCTGTCCTTGTCTTCCTTCCTGCATTGGAATGGCACCCTCAATCTGGCCACTGCCTTCTCTGGGTCAGGTCTCCCTCTCTGTCCATAAAATCACACTTGACGGCTTGGGGCCTCTTGACAGGAAGCACCGGATGTGACCCTGGAAAGCCTGGGGCCTTCACGCAGTTTGAACAGGGATCTAGCCAGACTGTTGGCTCAGATCTGAGTCTTGACGAACTCAAAGAATGGACATTGAGGTGTCTGAATAAGAAATTCTTTAAGAGAAGAGAAAGCAGTGTAAAGGCAGGGCGTGTCACTCTAAAACTGAGCTGGCTTGGCTGGACGGCCCTAGAAGAAGTGTGCCAGGATGTTATTATTCCTTTATAAAGTTTCCTGAACATGAAGGAAATCCAGGAAAACCTCATGAAAATGTCCTCAATCTAACTCAACAAGGGTATCATGTATATAGCAAACATAAGTCACAATAAAATGTTGAAGCCTCTGCAAATTAGGATAAATTATAAAATGTCTTCATTGCTGTGGTACTTTCCCAGTTAAAATTTAATATTGGTAAGTTAATGACTAATCACTGTTAGTGAATAATGGAATAAATGAGGTGTATTTTGTTACTTGAGTACTTAGCTGCCTCAAAACAACTATCTTAGCAGCTATTCTAAAAAAATGGGATTTCCTTATCAATAAATTACTTTCTACATAATAACGTCCACATGGAGCTAAGGGACACCCTTCAAAATGATATTTTATTTTGTTTATAAGCTAATGGGGAGTGATGTTGGTTTCTACGCTGACTTTTAAATGAATCAGGAATCATATTTTAATGGGAAGAACAAACTAAGGGGGTAATATAAATTAGTTAAGTTACTTAATTTTTCTCTGCCTCAACTTTCTTACCTACCAAATGGGAAAAATAATGGCCACGTAGGTGGTCACAAAGACCCAAGCACACAGGAGGCCCTCACAAGAGGTTAATGGCGGCTAACACAATAAAACAGCATCACTGGGGCCCCCTCATGGGTTTAGCTATACGGGGTCACCAGAGTGTCTTTCACTGGGAGAGGACCATTTTGTAGGCTTGTGCAGGGATGGGGAGACTTCCTCACCACTTCCCTACACTTTGCCTGAGCTCAGAAAGTGGGCTGGAGGTAAATTCTGCTCACATGAAGATCACAACAGCCTCTGACTCTAATTATGTGTTAATTAGTGAGAATTAAAAATAAATTAGCATTTTCTCAATAAATACCTACTCACGGGAAAGCGGTAGGGATCAGAAATAAGCTGGCTGAGCAGTGACAGAAAATGAGAGTGTAATGAAAAACCGGCCTGAAATCATAAAGGAATTAATAAACCATCCCTGGACACAGAATGGCACGTGGCGGGCATCGTCATTTCGCTTCCATTCAGCATCACATCTCACCAAGAACTCTGAAGGACCCGAAGTCCTTGAATTCTGATCAAAGACCATCATTTTCAAAATGCCGATGGAGAAATCCTCAGAGATAGGAAAGGTCACCGTCACTTTCATGGTCCTCTGACACCAGCAGGACCTTGCAAGCAGGGACCAGCTACACAGTCTGTGCAACCTCGTGCAACATGAAAGTGAGGGGCCCATTGTACAATAATCAATCAAAAATAATCAATAAAAAACATTTTACAAAGCACTTCAAGACAGCAGTGACAGAGCCTTAAACCAAGTGAGGGGCCCATCTAAGCGCAGGACTGCGTGACCGTGCAAGTGTGGTTGGTGCCTGTGGTTCTCCCCTCTGCTGTCACTGTCAGAAAGCTGATGCAGACCGGGGGTGTCCGGTGGTGTTGGGGGGACGCAGTGTGAACCCGTTACTCACCACTGTCACTGCATCATTCAGCAGGGACTCTCCAAAGACCAGGATGTAGAGCTGCTCATTGACGTGAATGTTCTCGAAGACGGCGAGCACTGCCACTGGGTCCACGGCTGAGATCAAGCTGCCAAAAAGTAGATTCTGGAGCAGAGTGATGTCACTCAGGCCAAAGGCTTCAATTTGGCAGATACCATACAAAGACACCCCAATGCCAATGGAATTCCAGAGGGTCCCTACCACAGCATACCAGAAAATGGTGCCAATGTTCTCAAAAAAGGGGCGAGTGGGCATGAAATAGCCCGCGTCGAGCACGATGGGGGGAAGCAGATACAAGAAAAACACATCAGTCTTCATTGCAGGGGGGGACTTTTCATCAACCCCAAAAATAATCCCTCCTAGCAGCAGGCCAACCATTATAAGGAGGCAGCTCTCAGGCACTATCGTGGGCAACTTGTGATACAGATGAAAGCCTGTGAAGGAAAAAATAAAGACAAAACATTGGGGGTGTGCAAGAATTAGGGCAAAGATAAACTGGTTCTCTTTGCTAGAACCAAGAGATTCTATTCCAAAACCTCCCAGGTCAGCATAACTGGCTACAGAGTATGGCGTAAAAGTCAGATGATCTTAAAACCATTCAGGAAGCATGGGCAGGCACGAATCCAACTTTACATCAGGAGCTCAATGATACGGGTACACCATACTTACACAGCACAGCTGTTGTCTACCTTCCAATGAAGTTTTCTTTTTTTTTTTTTTAAAGATTTTATTTATTTATTTGACAGATACAGATCACAAGTAGGCAGAGAAGCAGGCAGAGAGAGAGAGGAGGAAGCAGGCTCCCTGCTGAGCAGAGAGCCTGATGCGGGGCTCGATCCCAGGACCCTGGGATCAGGACCTGAGCCGAAGGCAGAGGCTTTAACCCACTGAGCCACCCAGGCGCCCCCCAATGAAGTTTTCTTAAATAAGATCACACGATTTTATATTTGAGGCAGTTTTGTGCTTTCCAACACATTTTCAAAGGTGACGTCTCATTTCATCCTCATAAAAATTTTAAGGAAGGCAAGGAAGTTGTTTTCATCTTTTTAAATTTATTAATCTAAGTGGAAACTGAGGCTCAAGGAGATACAGGTTCTTGCCAAGGCTGGGGGATCACACCCCAGCTTTCGGATTACCACTGTCCCCTCTGGGATTGAGCAGAGTTTGCAACTTATTTAATATTTTTATTTTCAGGGGCGGCCTGGGTGGCTCGGTGGGTTAAGCTTCCAACTCTTGATCTCGGCTCAGGTCATGATCTCAGGATCGTGAGATTGAACCCCATGTCAGGCTCAGCACTCAGCAGGGAGTCTGCTTGAGATTCTCTCTCTCCCCCTCTTTTTGCCTCCCCCCCCCCCACCCAATGCATGTGCCTGCTCTCTCTCTCTCACATAAATAATTCTTTTTTCAATTTCAGGCTAGTGCACTTGGAATGCTAAGTATGTTTCATTTTTCAGAGGTCCGCTCCTTCAGAAACAACCAACTCAATCCTTCAAAGGCACTTCTGGTAATTACTACTTAAGAGATGTAAACCACCACGATCTCCAGTCTCAGAGTTTCTAATCAAGGCGAAGGAATTGATGTTTATGACCTACTCTAATATAAGACACTGTGTGATGAGGTCCCCAACAAGCTCTAGGGGTTAGAGAAGGAGGAAATCAGCAAGGACATCATGGAGGAAGCAGCATCTGGCAGGGATTCCTGAAAGGACAGACATAAAATACACAGAGAAGGGGATGCTGGTTAAGCTCAGTTGGTTAAGCCACTGCCTTTGGCTCAGGTCATGATCCCAGGGTCCTGGGATCGAGTCCTGCATTGGGCTCCTTGCTCGGCAGGGCGCCTGCTTCTCTCTCTGCCTCTGCCTACTTGTGTGTGTGCGCTCTCTCTCTCTCTCTCTCTCTCTGACAAATAAATAAATAAATAAATAAAATCTTTTAAAAATAAATAAATAAATACATAGAGAAGGCATGAAGAGCCTCCGAGGAAGTAAAGAAATGGAGGAAAATACCCATCTCCTAATTCATGGTGGAGCCCAGTGTGTCTTTAATACAACGACCATGTTTTGGGGGGTGGGGCTGGAAGCAGGGGAAGAGGAGCAGCATGTGGGTTGTACCAGCATGTGTGTCACACAGGAAGGTCACCTGACAGGGCTTACGTGAGGACAGCCCTTATTTACAAGACAACAGCCAGCCATCCTGAAGGCACCTCACACAGTTCAGAATTAAAGCAGCAAGCGGAAGTTATCTGAACTATAGGAACAAGATACTACAATGACAGAATGAGTCGTAGGAGCCTAGCATCACGGCAAGTTTAATAAACCAACCCTTAAAACTCTACACACCGTCGTAAAGACACGGCCAACAAAAAAGTGATCATGCTAATTTGAAGAGATTTAGAGAATTTCTAATTAATAACGTGAACACCTTTACATGGGGATTCAAATCATCCCACCCACTCTGGTCAAGTTTTTATTCGTATTCTCGGAGGCTCCAATCACTGATGGGGAATAAATGTGTTCAGCCGGTTCAGCCACCCTTTGCCCATGACCTCTGCCCTGCTAACCTCTGTGCTGAACAGAGAAGTTGAAGAACATCCCCTGAGAACCTCATCTTTGTAACTTCTCTTTACACTGAGTCCTGCTTCTCCGTGCAACATTCCCTGGGTGATAAGGATAGGCCTGCCCCTAATAGCCCCCTTGAGTCTAAGTGAAATCAGCTCCTTTCAGGAGCATAGGGCAATAAGACCCAACCTGAAGGCCATATGTGTGCTGTGGGCCTTGATGGCTGCTATATGATGACTCAGACCCAATACCCCCCACACTGCTCGTGACCGTGGGGAGGCTACAACCAGGCCTGGGCCCTGTTTGCTCACTTGCAAAATGGGAACACACTGACATATGTCAAGGACTGTAACCATAATGAGGTGCCACTGCACCTGGGACGTCACGAATGTCCCCCAGTTTTGGTTTCTTCCCCCTCTTCCACATGAAGATACAAGAAGAAAGAGTTCTTTTTTTAAGATTTTATTTACCTTTTTGACAGAGAAAGCAAGAGAGCACAAACGGGGGGACCAGAAGGAGAGGGAAGCGGGCTCCCCACTGAGTAGGAAGCCCTGACCCAAGTCAAAGGCAGACACTCAATCAACTGAGCCACCAGGTGTCCCGCGGAAACAGTTCTAAAGAAATGCACAGAAGCAAGGAACAGGTTCCTCTGCAGACAGACTAGAGAGTGAGCAAGGCTCACTGGTGTCACTCAGGCCACTCTGGTGGCTCCCACTTCTCCCTGGTGGCTCCCACTTCTCCGCATGGCTCTCACTTTCCTTTACCTTCCACCAAGACCCAGGTACCCAGGGTTCTCATATGGGATATGGCCTCCTGTCACTGAGCTTCAAGGAGGTTCTTATCCTTAGGACGGAGGGTTGGAAATACGGTCAATGGGTGAAAGGCAACAATAGACATGCAGGATGGCCTGAGACAAAAGGGCCACTGGGACAGGTGCTGGGGACAAGTATCCCCTGAAGGGATACTTCGTAACACATACACTAGTAGGAACAATAACATATAAACTAGCAGCAGATATCAGAAAAGAACAGCAACAAACCAGCAATTACTGTTTAACAGGATCCTGTGTGTACATTTTGAAAACGCTCCTCTCCTTTCTTTTATGAATGCTCAGGTCCCCCCAAATTGGCCCGAGTGACCTTTTGCTTGAAACTGGACGGTGGTTGCTGGATCTGCCCAGTTATTCCAGAAATAAGGAGGGATTAAAGGAAGGGTGGTCAACTAAGATCGTAGTTCTGTGCTTTCTGGTGAACATAAAGCGGAGACATCAAATCTTATAACATGCTCTCTGCGGGCTGGAAGGTTTGGTGTGTAAGCATGTAGGGTTTACGGATGACGAGAGTCAAACGTAGCAGCAAAACCAAACAAGTCTTTTTAAATTTCACTGTTCCCAGAATAAAACAAACAAATCAACATTTGCAAATGTGCATTCATTTACAGCTCTCCCCAACCCTGACTCCTCCTTGGGTAAATGAACTTGAATAGACAGAATTTGCTCTCCGGGGTCATTATCTCATCAAATGTTATGGAGAAACAGATCAGTTATCAGGGAAAACAAAATGAACTTTTTGACGGTTTTTACAAGGCGGAACGTGAGCTACCACAAGTACAATCTACTGCTCAGTCTGGGGGTCAGCTAACTATTTTCTATCGAGAGCCCCAAAGTAAATATTTCCAGTTCATGGGCCAGGTTTTACTTTGCTGTCAAAGTACAAGAAGCCAGAGACAATACCTAAGTGTACGAGCGGCTATGTCCTAATAAAACTTTATGTGTGGACATGGAAATGAGAATTTCCTACTAGTTTACATGTCACGAAATATCATTCTTCTTTTAACAGCTTAAAATTGTAACAGCCATTTTTCACCCCCAGACCATACAAAACGGGGGGTGGGGGGCATCTTTGGCCCCTAGGCTGTGGGTTAACTCCCCCTATTTTAGTCTGTTCTTTGTATTTCCTGATAAGTTCTACTTAGTAGTATTTGGGGCACTGTAATTGTGTCATTCACTTTTTATTACTAGCACATAAAAGTCTGCAAGGATGGGTACTTTAAAGTTTGTTTTATTTTAGGGGCTCAGTCATTAAGCGATCTGGGGTCCTGGGATCGAGGCCTACATTGGGCTCCCTGCTCAGCCGGGAGTCTGCTTCTCCCTCTGCCACTCCCCCTGCTTGTATTCCCTCTCTTGCTGTCTCTCTCTGTTGAATAAATAATAAAATCTTTTTTTAAGTTTATTTTATTTAAATTGCTATAGAAATTCACTTAGTGAGAAGGGGCACAGAATTAGGGTTCCACACAAAATACACCATTAAGACAAACCTCTCTCAGACTGAATCTATTTTAATTTCTCTTTGCATACAAGTGTTGAAACAAACTGAGCTGAAAAGCTAAAGATCTCTGTGTAGCTGAGTACAAAGCAATTGATTCACTCTAATTTTTCATTATACTTAAAATAATCTATTTGTCAAATGCTGGGAAGAGAAGACAGGAAACTTCCAGATAGCAGGACCCACAAAAGGGCAACAATGTAAGAATCTGAATCACAGAGAACCACCACCACCATCAAGGATAACAAGAAACCATACAAAGTTTCAAAAATTATATACAGTTCTAATGAACAAGTGACACCACCAGGAGGGAAAGGGGAAATAGGCAAGGCACAAAGAAAGCCCTCTGCGGAGACAGCACAGCCTCCAGGTGCAGACAAACACAAACCATCCGATTAGTGTTCCGTACTTCATGAGAGCTTAAAGAAAAAATAATGACGTTTATTAGATCCACCAATATTTTCCAAGCTCGTGTTGAGTACCCTGGAAACAAAGGCAGCAGAGGCAGCCTGACTCAGAACTAGCTTCCCAGGCTGCTCCTTCTTGAAGCAACTCTGGAAAACACCGGATTTAACGTAAAGAATAGTCTAAAATAAGCCAGGCCTATTTGGCTGGGGGGAAATAAAGGTAAATATTTACAGAGTACGTTAAATTTGTTTCTCAGTATTAAGAGAAATAAGCAAGTTCTTTCAAAGGTAAAAATGCTGGATTCACGTATCCCAATTCACAGAGCAACCAAATACACACTTTTTTAAAAAAAATATTTTATTTATTTGACAGAGAGAGATCACAAGTAGGCAGAGAGGCAGGCAGAGAGAGAGAGAGAGAGAGAGAGAGAGGAGGAAGCAGGCTCCCTGCCTAGCAGAGAGCTCGACGCGGGACCCGATCCCAGGACCCTGAGATCATGACCTGAGCTGAAGGCAGAGGCCCTAACCCACTAAGCCACCCAGGCGCCCCCCAAATACACACTTTTTAAAAACAGAATTGCAGTAAGCAATAGGTAATGAGAAACAGGAAGTAGTGAGAAACATCATTTTGATCTGAAACAGCAACAAGTTGTTAGCATTGCATGATAATGCTAAGTGGACAAAGACTGAGTGAAAGAATTCAATCCTAAAAATAAATAGAGGGGCACCTGAGTGGCTCAGTTGGTTAAACATCTGCCTCCAGCTCAGGTCCTGGGATTGAGCCCCACGTGGGGGCTCCCTGCTCACCTGGGAGTGTGCCTCTCCCTCTCCGTCTGCCTCCGCCACTCTCCCTGATCTCTCTCTTTCTCAATAGATAAATAAATAAATAAAATCTTTTTAAAAAATAAATAGAATCAAATTGAGTAAATAAGTAAAAACAATAAAAATATGGAAAGAAATAAATACATAAACAGAATGGAATTCAGTAAGTAAACAGAATTAACTGATTTATGTCATTAACACATTCTTACAACATTTAGTCACATGCTGGGGCTGAAAGATACATTTAATTTCTCCCCACTCAAAACAGTGCAACTGTGAATATGGAGCCAAACCTTGTCTTACTGCAATTTGTTTTACTGTGCTTTGCAGATACTGCATTTTTTATAAATTGAAGGTTTGTGGCAGCTCTGTGTCCTTGAGCCAATCAATTGGCACCATTCTTCCAAAAGCATGTGCTCACTTCCTGTCTCTATAACACATTTTGGTAATTCTCCCAATATTTCAAACTTCTATATTATTATTATATTTGTTATGGTGATCTGTGATCAGTGATTATAACTTGTTCAAAGTTCAGATGATGGTTAGCATTTTTTTTAGCAGTCAAGTATTTTTTAATTAAGGTATACATATTATTATCTTACATATAATGCTATCAAACATTTAGTAGTAAATTATGGTGTGGTATGAATATAGCTTTTACATGCACTGGGAAACCAAAAAAATTCATTTGACCTGTTTTATTGCCTGTGCGCTTTATTGCAGTGGTCTCGGAACTGAATCTGCAATCCTTCTGCAGAGATTTTAAAAAATGCTCCCCTTATGAGGTTGCAAAGGACTTATAATAATAAAATAATCAGGAAAAAAGAAAATATAAATGAAACATTAAAAATCTGTGGGAATTATTCTAAAGCAGCTTAGGTGGTATTTATTTTTTCCAAATGACATGACTGCTTGCAAAGAAAAGAGAAACACAGTGAGTACAGTCTGTCCATGAAGAATTCTGAAAAGGAGCAAAGAGTTAAACCTTTGTTCACCAAACTACTGAGTCAAGGAAGAGACTGAGGAAGAGATGAGCCAATCAAATAGGGAGTGACCCTACTGTAGAAGGCCTGGCAAGCCAATCTTTGAAGACATGCCTCTGTTCTGTGGGCAAGGGGGAGCCATGAGGGTATCTCGGAACCCTCCATGTCTACCACGCATGGAGTGAATGGAGACAAGCCCTACCCAAAAGACTAGAGACTGGAATTTGGAAACGAAGGGATGAGAACTGCCCAGTTAGAGTTTTACACCAGATGGACGTGATTAACCATCACTGAAAATAAAGAAGATATTGATGCAAACATGTAACTAAAAAGTTTAAGAGGAGCCCAAACTCCAAAGGGATCTATGCATAATCTTAGAAAGGAAAGTCCAAGAGGAGAGCCATTCCACACACTCCCATAGTAATGCAAAAGAACATGTATATACAATAGGAAAATGCTATGTTGCAACATTATATATGACATGGAAAATTCAGAAGCAGTACAAATAATCAATGTCATCCAATTGTATTTCTCATTCAATATACCTTTATAGGGACTCTATGTACTGGGTACCATATCAGGCACTAGGAATGCAGCAATGAATGAGAGAAAGCCACTGCACCAGAAGGCTGCAGTTTAATGGAGAGAAACAGGAAATGAAGACATCAACCAGGAAATTCATAGCGGCAAGTAGTGCTGAGCCCTACAAAGGAAGACAGAGAAGTGTGAGGGTATGCAAAGTGACAGGATGAGATGATACTGGATACCAGTCTGGTCAAAGAAAGCCTCTCTGATGGGTGACATCTGCACAAAACACTGTATGGACAGAGTATGTGAAACATGGTGGAAGAACAAGGGTCCTGAGTTGGGAGCAGCCTGACCCAGGAAGCCACCATGGCTGGAGCACGGGGAGTAAAGAGAACATGGTAGGAAATGAAATGGAAAGGCAGCAAAATAGTAGAGCACACAGCACGTATGGTCATGAGAAAGACTAGCTATTTTTTTGAGTGCAATGGGACCCACTGGAAGCTTTTGATGAGAGGAATGTTATAATCAGATTCACCGTTTTATAGGGTCATTCTAGCTGCTACTGAAGAATGGAGGCAGGAACACCAGTCTGTCAATAATCCAGGAAGGAGATGATAGTTTTCACTGCAGTGGTGGTATATATGAAAGGAGGTGACATGCAAAATACATTTTGACACTTGTTCCAACAGAACATGCTGCTGGTCTGGATGAGGGAAAAGAGCGTGATTCTCTGATTCAAGAAAAATATTTACATTATTGGTCTTCATCCTCAATTTCATGGCCCTCATCCCAAGCTCCTAAAACCTCTGTGATTTCCTAAGTGATAGAAGTGCTAGGAGCATCTTCTAGTATATTTGGCCTTTGACCCCAGTTATTGACACAGAGCTCTTAAGTTCCTTGGAATTTCCTGGGTGACAGAAGTGACTTTGGTTCTAATGAGGCAACTCATAGTTAAGCTTCTGGATAGCCACAGGATGAGGACTGGTCACCAGGAAGACCAAGCCATGAGGAGAAGCTTTTAACTTCAGCTTCATTGCCTCATCCTCTGGGGAGGGGAAAGGAGCTGGCGAGTTAATAACTGATCATGCCCATGTGATAAAGGTGCCATAGAAATCCCTCAACTATGGTGCTCAGAGAGGTTAAGAGCTGATGAACAAATCTACCTGGTGGGAGGGTGATAAAATGCAACCCCACAGGGACAAAATTTCCTGCCCCGGAGACCCTTCCAGACTTTGCTTTATATCTCTTTGCATGGCTATTCATCTGCCATTCTTTATCATACCCTTTCTCATGTAATACCTCAGGAAGCACAACTGTTCCCCTAAGTTCTGTAAGCTGTTCTAGCAAATGACTGAATCACGGGAACCTCAATTTATAGCTGGTCAGTAAGAAGTACAGGGACTTACAATTGGCATCTGTAATGGGAACAGTCTTAGGAGACTGAGCCTTTCATTAATAGGCTCTGACACTAACTCCAGGTAGATAATGTCAGAATGGAATTGATAGCCCACCCAGTTGGTGTCCTCAGAAAACTGGAGAATTGCTTGGTGTGGAAAACCCACACATCTCATGGCCAAACTTGTTCTACAAGTGCAGAGAGAAAAAACACTGATTGTTTTTCACCAATGTTTTGCTCTCAGTGAGACAGACAAATTAAAGACAAATCCAGAAGTTTTGGAAAATTTCATGTAGGTCAAAGAGTGTAGCACTAGAGAAAAGAAAGAAGAATCTATAAAATACACCAGGAGATCTTATGCTGCAATCATCTCTCTTACAAAGCAGTTGACATATTCCAAACAGTGACCCAAAAGTGGAGAATATTAAGACAGAACTTAGGGATGCCCAAATTAGGTACCTTTTAAAGATTGTGGGGTGGGGGGAGGTAAGAAAATGAAGAGTGAAGAAAAAGAACCAACTTCTGCTTCTGGAAAGATGGAATATGCATTTTCCTCTAACTCTTTTACTAAGGAAAAAAAAAACTACAATATCTAGAAATTATATACAAACAAGCATAGGAAGGTTCTGAAAGTAGCCAGAAGAAGGAAAACCAGCTAGGGACCTTGAGATCTGATAAACAACATAGTTTTGAGTTTCTTGGGTTTTCTTCTTCCCTTTCATATCCCAGACTTGAAGAAGCCATCAGGCTGGAAATGCCAAGGATGACAGACAACAAAAGTCCCAACAAATGCCTCCTCCATCTATACACTGGACCAGGAAAGAATCAGTGTAGAAAAAGAGAAAACTTTTAGGTAATAGCTGCTCTTCTCCTGTCAGACACTAAAGAAGAAACCGTGGTCTCAGTCTTAGCAAAATCTGAGTGGGGAATCTAGATTCTATGTTTACTAGACTATAAGGAAAACCCCAACCCCCCTCTACTGGGGTGGTTTAAGAAAAAAAAAAAACATGGGGATAGGACTTTCTTCACAATTGGGTGGTAACTCTCTTCCATGGTGCCAGTAGGACTCTGTGGAGAATCTGGACTTCCACAGCCTGCAGTAATGAGGCATCTCACATCCTCTTCACCGAGGTCAGTCAAAGGAGGCCCACCAGATATGAAGCCACCACTCCACTAGAGTGTCAGTAGAGGCCCACCAGAAGAACTGCAAGGAGGTACTCCTAACTCCTCTCAGCCAAATGGGTGCCAGGAGAGAACTAGTAAGAATACAGAATTGCCAGCCGCCGTATGGTAATGAAGAACATCCCCCTCAGGTAGTCAATCAAGCAAAGTGAGGAACCTGAAAATCTACCCCTAACTGGCAATAATATGGCACCTCCCTCTCCCACTTAGTGTCATAAGAAGTCATCTAAAACAGAAGGCATAAATAATATCCAGAATCTGATAACTAATACTCCAAATATTCATGTTCCAGTAAAAAAAAAAAAAATCACTCATTGTACCAGGAATCAAGAAGATGTCAAACTCAATAAAAAAAAGAAAGAAAGAAAGAAAGAAAATTAATAGATATCACTATCATGATGACTGAGATGTTAGATTTATCTGGCAAAAAAATTTTGAATACTGCCATGATAAAAATGTTTCATGAACAATTACAAACACACTTGAAACATATGAAAAAAAATAGGAGATCTGAGCAAAGAAATAGAAGATCTAAAGAAGAACCTTATGGAAATTCTAGAACTGAAAAATATAATGATTGAAGTAAAAAACTGAACTGTGTAGACTCAATAGCAGAATATAGTGAACAGGAAGGTATTAGTCAACCTTAAGATAGAATGATAGAAATTACTCATTCTGAACAACAGGGAAAAAACAGAGTAAGGACACAAACCTATAGAATCAAGAAGGTAAATAAGCCCAAATATGATTAATGCAAAGAAACCTATAGCAAGACACCCCACAGTCAAACTTCAAAACATACCAAAAAAAAAAAAAAAGAAAGAAAGAAAGAGAGAAAAGCAAGCAAGAAAGAAAAGCAAAGAAAGGAAAGGAAAGGAAAGGGTAGGGAAGGAAAGGAAAGGAAAGGAAAGGAAAGGGAAAAGTCCTGATAACAACCAAAGAGAAAGGATGCCTTCTCTACAGGAGGGAAAACAGAACATCAGATTTCTTGTCAGAAACCATGGAGACTATAAGGAAGTAACACAACATTAATCACGTGCAGGAGAAAAAAAAAAAAAAAAAAACAGAAAGAAAGAAAGAAAGAAAGAACTGCTGACTCAGATTATATATCCAATGAAAATATCCTTTAGGAATAAAAGGAAAATCAAGACCTTCTCAGGTGGAGGAAAACTAAGAAAATTTGTTGCCAGCAGACCTGCCCTAAAATAATGGCTAAAGAAAATTCTCAAAAAAGGAAACAGTGGAATCTTAGAACATCAGGAAGGAAGAAAAACAGAAAGAATTAAAATATGAGCAAATTCTATGCATTTTTCCTTCTCCTCTTGAATTTTCTAAATTAAGTTTGACCACTGAAGCCAAAATTAGAACACTACTTGATGTGGTTCTCAATGTATATAGAGAAAATGGTTAAGCCAACTCTATGACAAGTTAAGAAAAATAAAAAGATGTAACAGGAGGTAAGGTCTATACTTCACTCAAAGTGGTAAATGACTATACCAGTAAACTATTAGTTATAATACACATCTTTATGTATAAATATATGTATATATATATATACACACACACAAACTATGTACAGATTATATATATATACATACATATATACATATATATACACACACATAAACACAAATATATATATAATAATTCCTAGAGGAACCACTAAAGAGGCTTATACAAAGAGGTACTCCCCACAACACTAGATAAATAAAACTAGAGTTCCAAAAAATGTTCAAATAACCCACAGGAAGGCAGGAAAAGAAAACAGAAAAATAAGGAACAGAGAACAAAAAATAAAGTCACAGATTTAAAACAAACATATCAATAATTACATAAATGTAAATGTTCTAAATACATCAATTAAAGACAGCTGTTAGTAGAATAGATTAAAAGGTATCATCCAGGGGCGCCTGGGTGGCTCAGTGGGTTAAGCCTCTGCCTTTGGCTCAGGTCATGATCTCAGGGTCCTGGGATCGAGCCCCGCATCGGGCTCTCTGCTCAGCAGGGAGCCTGCTTCCTCCTCTCTCTCTGCCTGCCTCTCTACCTACTTGTGATCTCTGTCTGTCAAATAAATAAATAAAATCTTAAAAAAAAAAAAAGTATCACCCAACTATATGCTGCCTATAAAAACCTCACTTCAAATACAGGGATATAGGCTGGGTTGAAAGTAAAAGAATAGAGAAAGTTATATCAATAAACATTAATCGAAAGAAAGTAGGAGTAGCTCTATTAATACTCAATAACATAAGCTTCGCTGCAAAGAAAATTACCAGCAGGACAGGACAGGCCATTACCTAATGATACAAGGGCCAATTCACCAAGACGTGGCAAGCCTAAACACATATGCACCAAACAACAGAACTACAAAATACATGAAACAAAAAGTGACAAAATCAAAAGAAATAGACAAGCACACAATTATAAAGACTTTGATGCCCCACTCTCAACTGATAGAAAAACTAGGCCATCAATCCTACGGAGGACTCCAAATGCAACAGCAGAATCCCCCTTTAAGAATCCACAGACTACCAAGATAGAACACATCCCAGGCCACAAAAACAAACCTCAGTAGACTTAAAAGAACTGAAATCTTACAGAATGTATTCTCTCATCAAAATGGAGTCAAACTAGAAATCAGTCACATATTTTAAAACAAAACAAGAGAGGAAAATCTCAACTTGGGAACTCTTCTAAATAACTTACGGGTCTTCACACCCACTAGGATGGCTATCATCAAAAAGGCAGGTAATCACAAATGTTCATGAGGATGTGGAAAAATCGAGGTCCTCCTACACGGCTGCTCCGAAGGTAAACTGTACAGCCACACTGGAAAACAGTCTGGCCATGCCTCAGAAAGATAAACGCAGGCTTCTTGGGCCTAGAAATGTCATTCTCGGGTATTATATATATGAAAGAAATGAAAATATGTCCGCATAAAAACTTGTACAGAAAGGTCATAGCAGCATGATTGATAACAGCCAAAAGGTGAAAACAACCCAAATGCCCATCAACTGATGAGTGGATAAACAAAATATGGCAAACAATGGAGTATTATTTGGTCACAAAATGGTGCAAGCCATTGATACATGCTACAACAGATAAACCTCGAAAACATCGTGCTAAGTGAAAGAAACCAGTCCCTACAGATCCTGCCATCAAAAATAAAGCGACAGACCAATATCCTTTATGAGTACTGTGAGATGGTAATTTATAAGAAGAAATACACATTTTTTCTTCCAATGCCTCTCCTGGCACAGAGCCCCTTAAACACCTGTGGGAGCTGACACTACCTCCAGGTAGATGGTGTCAGAAGTCCTTAGCAAAATATTAGCAAAAAATTCAGCATATATGAAAAGATTTATACATTGTGAAAAGTTTTATTTTGGGGAATACAAATGGGGCTCAATATTAAAAAACCAACTGTAACCCATTATATCAAGAGACTGAAGAAGAAAAAGTATGGGATTGATGCAGAAAAAGTGTTTAGCAAAAATTAAACATCCGCCCATCATACAGACCCTCTGCAAATTACTAATAGAAGGAACTTTCTGAACTTGATAAAGATCATCTATAAAATCCTGATTTCAAATGCCAAGTCATAACTACCATGCAAAAAAAGTACCTAGATGGCAGAAAGGTGGCCTGCTTGCTTTTAAAACCCCATGTTGGTACTCAAATCACATAATGTTGGAGAAATGACTGAAAAACCTGTAAATCATTAGGTGGAAGTCATGTATATTACAGAAAAATCATTGCAAAGAAAATATCCATCCTTCCTAAAACCTGAGAAATAACTTACATGATCACTTATTCTTGTATTGACTGATCCACATGTATTTCCAAGCACCCACCATTATCAAGTGTACAAGGCAAAAGAGACACAGCAAGATAATGGCTCCATTTCCATGGAGTTTACCATCCACACGGAAAAAGGATGTCAAAGAAGTCATTACAAATGTCGTGCTTGTTACAGAAAGGGAAGTGTGAATTATAGTGGAACCACAGTAAGTCTCTACTCTGATATGTCTCACTGGAGAGGAGGTCCTTAAGGAATTGAGGGGTAGGAACTGTCACAGCAAAGAGGAGTGGGAAGGGCTTCCAAGCAGAGGGAACAATGTGTGCAAAACTCACTAAGGTAGGCAGCAAAGTGTAGCTTCTAGGAGGCGCTGCAAGAAACCCAAGAGAGAGTGAGAGTAACATGACCTAAGCTTTGTGCTCCAAAATTTGGAGTTACCTCAAGGTATTGGGAAGTAGGACCACCCAACGCAGGCAACGATATGATGAAAAAGGAATGCTCCTCATCCAAGACCTGAACATGTTTTGAGAGGACAGCAAGTGGCTCACATGGCTCTGTCCTCAGTCATACTATGCTGATGCCTTTAGCAGACTACTTATTGCACTAGAGCTCCCAGATCTACTTGAGGGTCTGCTGCACCTACTAGAACATTTTCTTAGGGTGGTGGCAAGGTTTACTCAATTCTGCAGTCCCACTGGCCCAGAGTTTGTAGCGGGGGGACAAACATGGCAAGAGAGAGAGAGAAGTTCTTTACCTTCCCTTTGATCTGGCTATTCTCCTTTAAGGGCTTTTCTCCATGCCCATGGATAGGCACACCAGAAAAATGCACCCCACCCCGCCCCCATCGGTGCTGTTGCTGGAGTTCAAGCATCTGAAAGCAAAGATCGTGGGCCTCACCTCTTATCACAGCCTTGGCTCACATTCTTAGCTCCAACTTTCCTATCATCTTCTATAATCTGCAGTTTTGTTGTTTTATTTACCACTAAATGCCCAGCCAACTGGTCTGTATCTGATTACCCTAAAGGCTTATGCTTTCATCACTGATGGTGACTTCTACTACCTCTGCCTCAATTTCGCTTACGTTGTAAGAGCTATGCTGTTCCTCCTTAAAATCTTCACTTCCACCAAACACAAAAGAACAACTGCTGTATGAGTCCACTTACATGAAGTACCTAGAGATGAATTTGTAGAGACAGAAAGAAGAACAGAGGTTCCCAGGGCCTGGGAGGACCAGGAGTTACTGTTTCCTGGGCAGAGTTTCTATTTGGAAAGATGGAGAAGTTCTGGAGAGACACGGGGTGATAATTACCCAGCACTATGAATGTATTTAAGGCCACGGAATTGTACTTGTTAGGGTGGATATGGTAAATTTTATGTTACGTATCTTTTCGCACAATAGAAGACAATCTCCACTTTTGTTTCTCACTTTCCTACTCGTTCTTATAAAATGATTATGGCACAGCAAAAGGAAATATTGATATAGCTACATGAACACTGCTAAGCAAACAAGTATGAATAGATGTGGCTCAAACTGATCTCTGCTGATAGGTGCTGCCACCGTGCACATATTCCTAAATAACTAACTCATCAGCTGACGCACAGCCTCTGGACGGGGTCTTTGACAAGCAGCTCTCAGAGTGGGGATGTGAAACGTGTGTCTGGGATTTTCACCGTGGAGATCTTGGCCACAAGCATTTTCACTTCCAAACATTTTCACTGCTAAGCAATTGACCATAAGGCAATCCTGCTCTGAAACACAGAACTGATTGGCGCTTTGGTTTCATTACTCCACTGACAAAGTTCCCATTTTTACATTACTGATCTCTTGGCTAGAGCTTATCATGATCTATACAGTGATGAGTGGTCATGGCAGTCTTAAAATAGTGGATGATAACTAGTATGTATCGACTCAATAGAAAAATATGGTCATAAAACCTCCTGGAAGTGTGAAATAAGACAACATAAACCTGGATTGCATACTATACTAGAAAACAATACATCAGTTACAATGGTAACAAAGCTCAGTTAAAAATGCATTACAGCATTAATATGTCTTACACATCTCCCACAGAACTCTGGAACGTCTCTTGAATGGACATGTGACAATATGTCAGGAATGAATAGGAGTGTAGAAGCCTTTCATAGCACAATACAAAAGCTCAGTTACAAAAGTGCATCCTAGTATTTGGAAAACTGACACCTCTCCAAATGAAGGAAGACAGTAACAATGAATTTTATCATTCATTTTTTTCATGTTTAATTATGTCCTTTAAAACATCCCTGTTTTATTTTTCACGGCTTTCGCTTTTATGGCAAATATCCTTAGGGCACTTTAATTTTTTCATGTTTCATTATGTCCTCTTTAATGAATGTTCCTGTTATTTTTTCTGATTTTCTCTTTTATGGCAAAACTGCCTTAAGGCCAATTAGACAGGTGGCAAAATGCTTGTGGCAAACGTATTTATGGTGAAATGATCAAGAATCATAAAATGTGCAAAGCATGGGCTGTCCAAAAAGAAAAAGAAAAAAAAAATCAGAATTTTCTTCAATGCAAAGTGTCAAATAACGAATTTCTACAAAAAATGCCCATAGCAAAATATCAAAGAACAGACACGGCTGAGTGAGGTCTAACATGCCGACGTGATCCCGACATGATTTTCCAATCTGCCACAGGACGTGTGTTTATTATGGCAATACTCCTACGGGTTTATTCAAAATGATGCTCAGTGAACAACAGCACAATAACCTGACTTGTTTTTATCTTATATTTTTTTAAGATTTTTATTTATTTGACAAAGAGAAAGAGAGCACAAGTAGGCAGAGAGGCAGGCAGAGAGAGAGGGGGAAGCAGACTCCCTGCTGAGCTGAGAGCCCTATTCGGAGCTCGATCCCAGGACCCTGAGATCATGACCTGAGCCAAAGGCAGAGGCTTAACCCACTGAGCCACCCAGGCGCCCCGTTTTATTATCTTTAAAACTGTTAAAATCACTTATTTTATTCACAGACACATTTTTAAAGGAAAGCGCCTCTTGTATAGGACCTGTTCATCTACTGAGTCCCTGAGAGCAGAGAGTCTTATTGAAAATGACAAGACGCGCTTTAAGGAAGGGAAGCAACACTTCCATTGTTTACCAACTGTCGGGATAACATTTGATTTCTCCACAGTTTACCTTTCGTAGATAATGAAGTTACTGTGTGACTTCACTAAAGGTCAGAGGCAGCGTGAGAGGGGCGTGCGCGAGGCCTGACCTCCCTCCCAGCGCTGTTTCCCATGCCCGAGCTTCTTATTCAAGGTGTAAAACGGGAATGCCTCTTCCGTGGGGATTCCAGAATGGCCTCCCTGCTTTCATCAATGGCAAGAGGATGTCCCCACGATTATTTATTTCTCTTTTTTGTAACATAAACCCATTCTGAGGACGGTATTCACTCGGACTGTTACTGACCCCACAAACTCCAACTGATCCTGAGCACCTATGTTAGCGCCCCGAAATGTCAGCAGGTGTGAATACTGGAAGCAAAATGTCACACAGCGTGAAGAAGCGCGGACCGGGGGTTCAAACCGGCAGGCTGCGGGCAGTCGTGGCCTACAGGCCTACCTTGTTTTGCTTATTTGGTGTTTTTTTGAGTACTGAATAACTTTTGGAGATTGAGAGTCTGCACACATAAAATCCTCTGTTTAGTTTATTCGGAAAAAATGAGCAGACCGGGCCTTCTGTCCCCCAATTTGTGCGAGGCGGCAGCTGGCTGGAGTTGGGCAGGGGTATCGTCTAGGGCAAGTGCTAGCTCCCCAGTCCGCCGGCGGGTTCCCCCACCCCTGGCATCCTCCTCTACCCACCTCCCGGGCATGCATGCGCACTGCGAGGCCACACTGTCTGCCGTCTGCCTAGACTGCAAAACCAAAAGCCAACCTTCAGGGGCTCCTAAACTGCAATGGAGATGAGGGCAGGAAACCTTCCATTGTCTTTCTCTTCACTGTTCATTTTAAACTCCTGACTTCTGAACCGGAGCAATGAGAATACAACTTAGCACTGAGATTCCATGCTTACGGAACTTGCTTTCCATCTCTTAAGCAAGTGCGTAGGGCTTAGCTCCTCAGGGGTACCTCCTTGTTTGGGGGCCCCACGGCAGGTTCCTGTCAATGGGTGAGCTCCCAGACAGGCTCTAAACAGCACACTGAGAATTGGTGACATTTGCTTCTGCAAGCTGAGAGAACTTCTGGGGTGCACTGTGGGCCTTGGACTTTCCTTTCCAATGAAGACAGCTGAATCCTATCTGACCCCCAAGCCAGGACTGGGCCTAGGACTGGATTCATGCCCGCTCTTGCCTCACTACCAAATGCATTAAGCTCTTTCTTCACCCTCAGACTCATTACTGGCATTCCTGGGCCCTTGCCAAGATAAGATCAATTTTCAGTATTATAGCTTCCTTTCTACAAGTTGGGCCAAAAGACTTAGCCTATCACCACGAGGCTAGAAAAGTATTTTTGCTGAATAGACTAGGCAAACATCTACAAACAGAAATTTCATATTTAGTTTTTAACTAGCAACTTTGTGATGGCTCATAACTGACTTAAAAAGTGTGTGTGTGAGGCACCTGGGTGGCTCAATGGGTTAAAGCCTCTGTCTTTGGGTTAGATCATGATCCCAGGGTCCTGGGATCAAGCCCTGCATCAGGCTCTCTGCTCAGCAGGGAGCCTGCTTCCTCCTCTCTCTCTGCCTGCTTCTATGCCTATTTGTGATCTCTGTCAAATAAATAAATAAAAAATCTTAAAAGAAAAAGTGCATGTGTGTGTGTGTGCATATGGGGGCCTGTGTCACACACGTAGACACACCCACAAGAGTCACCATAAGTCCTTCTCGCTTGCCCTCCTTCGTGGAAGACACTGTGTTCAATGCTGACTGAGAATTTCATGTCCCACATAAGACCTACACACTGGGGCCAAAGGCAGATGGAACTGGAGGCGGGGCTCTCAGAAATCAGCTGTGGAAACAAGAGAAGACTATTCTCTCTCTGGATTTCAATGGAGGTTGCAAACTGAAAGAATGCAAGCTATCCCTTCAAATGATAATGTTTTGGTTCCATGGGAAGAGGGGCTTGAGGGGCACTATGCCCAGAGCAGGAAGGGGTAGCCCGGAAAGATGCTCCTGGCCCCAGATCCGTCCACTCTCAGGAGGTTGGAGGGTGAGCAAAAAGGCCCAGAGTCTCTGCAAGTTTCGCTGCCCCAGTCCATTTGGGCCAGGCCGGTGACTAAAGAAGTTCTCCTGGCTGGGAAGGAGGTTGAGTCACAGTGGCAAGCACACGACGCATGCCATAAAATTGAAAATCTCCATGGAGGCAGCTCCCGGGCTTCCGCCTTAACAGCCAGTCTCCATTCTGCCAGTTTATTTCTATAAAAGCGATTCGGGTGACACGACCATCACAGGCCCCGATGGCCCGGTGGTGACTTCTGGGACAAAAAAAAAAAAAAAAAAAAAAGCTTATGTTTTTTTCCAGCAATTTTAAGAGACTGTCATGCTAGAGCCTAGCTAATTAGCATCTCTGCAAAGTATACCTACCACAATTACTTTGCCTAATGATCTTGTAAAAAGCGGATCCATTTCTTCCTTTCCAAGATTAAGGAAGAAACTGCGCTTGGAGAGTGAGGAAAGCCAGTGAAGAAAAGAACAAATAATAAACACTGTGCTTTCCTGTAAATACTGTTTCTCGCTTCTTCTTTAGAGTTTTTTTCATGGTTTTCGATTTTCTATCAGCGAGTGTACCACTAACGGGCTTTCAGAGGATCAAAACCACTTCTGTACTTCACCTTCTTGGTCCTCCGGCTGGAGAAGTCCCTCTTGGATTACTTCCTTGCAAAGCGTCATGTGTCCTTCCTGAAGCTACAGGTGGGATGGGCCGGGGAGGAATTCCAAAGATGGTCAGTTCTTGCCATCAGCAGGCTCGGATCATGTCCTAGGAGTTTTACAAACTTTTTTTCCATAAGCATCTTGCTGCCAAGGTGAGGAGACACGCCGCACCACCCACACAGCCCAGAAACGAAGCAGTCTGGGGGCGCCCTCACTGCCCACCAAGGCCGCAACCCTGGACCAGGAAATAACGACAACCCTGGCGGATGCCCCAAGTATTTTCGCATATTTTATGTCTGGGTGTGAAATATGGGCCTCCCCGTGCCAAGTAAAGTAACCCGCAGGTGCCAGGGGAATTTCTAATGTAGCCAGGTGGGAAACGAGATCCAGGCTGTTAAAATGATGAGCACGGTCCTTGGACACGCAGAGAATTCTTCTTTAGAAAAGTCCTCGACTCGGGTTTCTGGTGAAGTACACAGAGAGTCATCACAGGACTTGTTCTGAATCTGTCAGGACTGCCGGCTGAGATGCTACGGCTCTGAAGCAAACGTCACGGCCTCAGATTCCAAACATCTCTAACTTTACCAAGCTTCACCCGCCCCTGTAGCTCTTGGCCCACACCTGTCCTTTTTTTTTTTTTTTTCTTTTTCCATTTTAGCAACCCCCTTTGATGAAGGGGGTCGGTGGAAGAAGGGTTAGATTGAAAGAGATTGTTCTGAGGGTGAAGACTTCCCTGGGTGTAGGCATTATTTAGGGGGAATGACAGAATCCCAGGGAGTAGTTAGGCTCTGTGGACTGTTTCTGAATAGACCCTCTGCAGATCAGGAAGAGGGACAGGGAGGCGACACCAGGATCCAGGACTCCGGTATACTGTAACTGAGAGTCAAAACTTTCCATGCAGGTCAACAGTCAAAAGCAATTTTTTTTTTCTATCGCCCCAGGCTAGATGTTAAATCCCCAGCTTTGTCATTCTTTTAGCCCATGTGTTAGTAAATGATTTGTGCCAATTTGGGTTTTGTTGTTTGCCCACCAATCATTAAGTTGTACAGGCTTATCCAGGGAGCCTACCCCACCCACACAACCACCTTGCGTTGGAGTTTTATGTTCTGTTTGGTTTTTTATTCTTGGGAGAGCCTGCCTTCCAAGCAAATTTACCACTCGCTTAAAATAAAGAGATCAAAGTATAGTAGAGGAACCCACAATCACCAGTAATTGCTACCTAATTTCATTTTTCAATTAAGTGGTTGCTAACACTTAGCTGCAGTCCCCAGTTATTTACACAGATGGGGCCTGCGTGCACCCGGGTGGCTAGAGCTAAATTAAGAAACTACCCTATTTGGTAAAGTATACTATTTTTCTAAACTTACCAGAATCATCCTATTTTCCTTCATTGTGCCTCCTCTCCAGCTTCTGATTACCAACTCGGTGGTCTCTGCCCTTCCATGTGTCTTTCCATCCGCTTATTGTTGCAAAGACCAAAGGGATTCCAATTCTGAAGATGTTGGTATCTGAAGAATTCTATGGTCCTACCATCGTCGTAATCATTACATTTTATTAAAATAATAATCAATGCTACTAACATATTTAGTGGAAAAATGAAAGACTGGAGTCCTGCCAATTACATGTTTGTTCAGAGATTCAGGAATAGCAGTAAATTCCCTGGTTTCAGTGGCCTCAAAACACAAAATTGAGGGGCGCTTGAGCGGCCCAGTCACTTAAGCATCTGACTTTTGGTCTTGGCTCAGGTCGTGCTCTCAGCATCATGAGACTGAGCCCCACACTTGGCTCTGTGCTCAGTGCACAGTCTGCTTCAGATTCTCTCTCCCTCTGCCCCTCCACTTATGCTCTCTCTTTCCCTCTCTCTCTCAAATAAAAATAGAATCTCTTCAAAAAATTAAAAAAAAAAAACACACAGAATTGAGACATCAAGACCAAATGAAAAGACAAAAACAAAAATCACAGCAGAAGGAGTAAAGCCATTAAATACATAAACATCTACCTTATCAACCAAATCGCTTTAGCAAAACCATTAGCACTCACAACTGAACTTAGAATGTAAGCGTGCGAATGAATGATGACTGTCAGCAGTAAGGCAAAACCAAATGAAGGCTCTTGAGAGCATCAAAAGAGACTTTAAATGTGAAAGAGCTGAAATATAGAGAATACAAAAGAGTACGGAGAATGTAGACATTATTAGTTTTAAGTGTCTGCTTCCTCAGCTCCACAGATGTCGACAAAAATAAAAGACCCAAGGCCCCCACCCCCAGAGCCACCTCCCTGAGAAGGAGGGACAGTGAGCACACCCAGGTGACTAATGAATAAATAAATACATGTCAGATAGTGATCAAGGTGCTGGCAGAGGGCTGCACAGCAGGACCCAGAGAGACTGGGGCAGGAGCTACTTCATGCAGGCATATGTACATTTCCTAGTCCCCTTAAAGATGGGAGCTCCTTGAGCCAGAGGCAGCATTTTCATATCCTTCCAGACAGGTCAGCAGAGCACGCACAAGGAATGATGCCATTCTCCTAAGAAGATCGGTTGACATGGATGGTGTGCGCTCACCAGTCGTGAAGACCACACGTTTCAATCGGATGGAAAGGAGGGGCCACAAATTCTCATTCTCGTTTCTCCACACCATTCGGGTCTTTTGTTTGAGAAAATGGACAGTTAGCCAGTGTGTGATTCTGCCTTAGAATACTGCTGATAGGAGGGCCAGGTGACCGTTTTTAAATAGTAACGATTACTTCGGGCAGTGATTTCTTTTAAAACTCTTTTCTGCCTCGATTCCTAAAGAAACATGGTTTGTAAAAAAGTAGAAAGGGACTTGAAAAAGATCCGCTGAAACGCACATTTCCATCCCGGCCTGTGTGTGAACTGACCCGTAGGACGCTGAGCTCACCTAACAGCTCACAGGGGTTGGGGGAAGGTCAAGAAGAGAGTTCGCTCCTACAGAGAAGGTCTCACTAGAATAAGCCTTCTATGCGGGGTCCTTTCTTCAGCCTCCCGCCTATTACACCTGGCTGTTCCCCCTTTAGTTTCCAACACAGGAACCTGGGACCAAAAAAGGGTGTGCACTGCCTTTCTTTTCCATTGAAAATTAACTTACAAAAGCAGATAGATGTTGTTGTTTTTTAACTTTGCAACAACGAAAAATGAAATGTGTGTGATTTAGAGGCAACCCCAGACATAACACCAACAGCAGGAGACAGGACCATCCAGGTGATCAAACAACTTGCTACAGGT
Organism: Mellivora capensis; assembly: GCA_004024625.1. NCBI lineage: Eukaryota > Metazoa > Chordata > Mammalia > Carnivora > Mustelidae > Mellivora > Mellivora capensis. The sequence continues at coordinate 21,076 of PISX010001677.1, read as the reverse complement.
TAATAACTGGACAGAACAGACCCTCTTGGTGCAATGCCATTATGCTTTGGAGGAGGAAGCAAGACCTCAGTTCTTATGCAAGGGCTAGCCACATATCTAAGGTCTGAAGGTGGCAACTTTTCTACCTGCATTAACTCTACCCTCACGACAGCCTAATAAGGAAGCCTCTATCGTTATCCTATTTTACAGATGAAATAATCAAGGTTATAGAGGCTTACTAACTCACCCAAACTCCACACCTAACAAGTGATAGAGCTGTATAGCTCAGATTTTAGATGACAGAGCTGAGGTTATCACTCAAAGTACATGCAAGGATAGTATAGGCATTATAAGTAGAGTGGCCAGATAAAGGATGACATAAATGAGGGTATGTGAGAGTGAAGGACACACTATTAATACATGTGATTCGATAACACAGACTGTGGCTATCATGGACAACCAGGAAGCATGGTTACCTTAACTGCCATATGATTAAGCTGTGGTGAAAGCAAACGTGTCTCTAAATGTTATTTAGTTATTTGTTTTCTCCGTACTTACTTACTGAGTACCTGCTACATGCCACGCACCATTTTGGACAGTGAGTCAGAGAGAAAAGTCCCTTCCCTCATGGAGCTTCTGTCCTAATGACTGTCATTCATGTGTACGTATATGTCTGCTGGGTGCACGTCATATGTGTGTGTGCAAGTCAACACGTGTGTATATGCGTGCAACACAAAACAGATTTAATACCTTCTCCCCGGTCAACCTGTGGAAGTTGAACTTTGGCCTATTAAAATTTACATAGTAGCCCCAGTTATGGGTTGAACACTTCACCCATGAATCTTAACAGGTCAAATCTACATTTCAAAACCACTAGAATTCCATACTCCCTAAGCTGTGCATGGTGGCAAAAGCGAGACCGAGATTCAGAAATCCTAGACTTGAGTTGCAGCTCTGGTACCATGCATGAGTTCCACCACCTTTCCCTCCATCCTACCGTTCACTGAGTTGTGGTGAGCTTGGTCTAATGTTAACTGTGGAGTCAAATGTGCTTGCCTATATTATTTTGGTTGGTCCACACCATAATCCTGTGAAGTAGGCAGGATGTATAATTATCATTGATTTTATGGTGAAAATCTGACGGTCAAGATCAAGGTTCAAAGTGTCTGAGATAAGGCACACCAAGGTGCTCTGGAGACCACAGACAGATATTAACATCCTTCTCCAGGGCGAAACACAGTGGAGCGATGGGGTACACTGGCCATGGACGGATCCCACCTCTACCCCTTAAGAGCTGTGATACCCTGGACGAGTTACCTAAATTCTCTCAACTTATTTCCTCATCTATTTTTTTTTTAACTGGGGATTATAATGGGGCCTACCAACCTGAGTTGTTGTGAAGATTAAATAAGACAATGGGTATAAAACACTTGGCTCAAATACCTGGCATGGGATAAAGCTTCAACCTTGTTAGCTATTGCTTTTTTATTCATGAAACCATGATAGAGGGGATTACGTAGGCCCACCCATCTCCACCCTCCCATGCCACAACAAAAGACTCTGCTCAGCTGCATTACACAGATCAGATTCCCCAGCCCCAGGATCCCTAGGAAAGAAGCTTCCTAATAGGGAGCAGCAGAATCACCAATGGAAGGGTCACAGGGATATGGCAAAAGAATTGTTCCACTGCCTCGTGACTAAACGAGAGACTTTCTATGGATAACAAAACTTTTGAAGCTTCTTTAGAGCCCTTTCACATAGAGAGTGTCATCCATCTCACTTTCAGTTGAAATTTCTAAATACAGCTGTGAATTTGACTTTGAGCCTTTCTATGCCAACGCTAAGTAATAACATGAAACTCACCTTTAAAATGCAATTATGTCACAGCCACATAGCCTTCAAAGGAATTCCCGTTCCCTCCCCTGGAATCATTGACGAGGGAAAGGAACACATACACCTTCAAACAAGGGATGAATTTTACAAATCAAGATCAGAAAGCCCTTGGATGGTGATGAACAATGTGCATGATTGTTGTAGGAAGTACATCAATTATGATTCATTACATTTAAAGGATGTAATTGCAAGAGAGTAACCTGTAATTGTGCATGCCTCATTTGGAATGACAATACGCCCGTGTCTGCACGTCACTTTAATATAATAAACACGTGCTTCTCTTGGCTTAAGTTTCTTTCGCTATATAAAAGTAAAATCTTTGTCATAAATTACTTCCTCCCCTACAGAGTATCTCATATTATCACTGTGGAAATGTTAAACAGATGGGGCAGATACATATCCCTACTTCTACTAATTAAATGTGAGAACCAAGTAGTTGAAGACTTGGTAGGGCCATGCAATAAAGTTGATGGCAGAACTCGAATTGTAGTAGGGTCTTCCTGCTTCTAATCTGGGGGACATCTTTTCCAAAACTTAGGTCCAACATTTCTTCAACTGATCAGTTATTTCTCTCCCACCCAACTATGAAAACATAGAAGATAAAAGCAGAATAGTCATATCTTCACATCCTTCACATAGAAAAACTAGGAAAGCACTTATTATATTCACCTTACATTACTAAAGAGAGTCCATTATGATATTCTATAAGCAGAACACATTCATGGATTTTAAACATCATATAGCAAGCATTTGTTTAAAAAGTGCCAAGTAAAATGTCACTGAGCCATCCAACAATGCAAACATAGATAAAGTCACCTCTTACTTCAAACATGTAAGATTAGCATCAAGCCACATTCAAAATGAAGGAAAATGTCTGGAAGGCCAGAAATAAAGAGAGGAGTCAAAGCAAGAGATGACGGTAGGATTTCAAGCCACCGTGAACCAGGGGGATTCCAGACAAGTTACCTGCCCTATGTACTAGGACCCAGTATTTGAACACCTACATGAACACAAGAAATTTGACATAAGACCAGTAAGGGAAGCATTCATGCATAAATTCCGGAGTCTCAAAGAGCTACATTGTGTCAAATAAATAAATATTAAAAGATGCCTATAGCCAAGAAAAAATAGAAGGAAACACATCAACTCTTTACAGCCTTGAGCAGAAAGAAAATTTACCTACAAAGTATAAAATTCCAGGTTTATACCACATACAGGTATAAAGTTCACTTGAATCATATAGGAAAACCAAACTAGTACTAAAAGCCACCCACTAAAACTCTGGGTCCCAGCATGAAAACTCAAAACCATTTTTGTAAGAACCATTCATAACTTAAGGGAAACAAACTACTTCCAAGTAAACATCCCCTGCTGAAGCTAGGCTCACATCAAAAAATATAATCTATATAAGGAAATAAATATCCAAAAGGGAAAGTCAGTAAATGTGACAAACATAAGAATTAGAAGCAGCTAAAAATAACAGAAAATTTAAAAAAAAACTATAAAATGAATATAGTTTAAATAAATGAAAGAAGGAGAAATAAAAATTAATTAAATAGTGGAAAAGAATGCACAAAAAGGAGATCCACTTCACAAAGAGCCAAACAGCATAAATGAAAATATAATTAAAATGAAAAATCCAATGAGTAGGTTAAGCACAGATTAGAAACACTCTGAGAGTAATGGGATACTAGGAAAAACATCTGATAAAATTGCTAAGAAAGAGAAAAGAAAAGAGATGAAAAAAATGAAAAAGCAGTAGGAAACATGGAAGCACAAGTTCCAAGAAACAAAAACAAAATAAATCAATACCAAGACACATTGAGGAAACAGAAGAATATCAGAAATAACCAAATGAAGAATCTTAAATACAAGTAAACAGAAAAGTCAGATTAATTCCAAAGCGCAATGAGAAAAATAACATAATTCTCCTTAGGAACAAAAGGGCCAGAAAGTAATGAAATAATGTCCTTCAACTTTTAAGAGGTAAGATTCCAACCCCTATACTCTGTTATATAATCATTCAAGAGAGTAATCAAACTAAAGACATTGTCAAAGATCAAGAGAAATTCTCAATCAAAGGCCCTCCCTGAAGTATCCACCAAAGAACATATTTCAGTAAAAAGAAAACAATCTGGGGGAAAAAGGGAGACAGAAGAAGTAATAAAAAAATTGGCAAGCATGTTTGCAAATGTAAACACTGCCTATAAAAATTAAAAACAAATTTGGAGGAAATTAAATAGAAATCAGTTCTAAAAATTAAAATCTGATTTGGAAGAAGTTAAATATAGACCCAGTCTGAACTATAAGACAAAAAATTAAAATTCTGCAACAGACAGCAGTCAAAAAGTTTTATAGTTTAAGTATTACTCAAAAAGTGGATAAAACAATAATAGAGCAAATACTATGTTCACCACATTCCAAAAAGTTATTTTAAGATTTTACTTATATTAGCTAATTTAATTTTTACAACAGCCTATGACATCAGTACTTTTATTAACCCGTTTAACCAATAAAGCAACTGAACCCAGAGAGTTTAAGTTATGCACACAATATTATACAACTACAAAATATGTAGGAAAGTGTAACTGAGATGTGAGCCAAAGCAACCTGGCCTGACTCCTGCTATCTGGTAATCAGATTAAAACTGAAGAGTCACCACAAAAGGAAGAGAAACAGAATATATAATAATATATAAAAAATAAATGAGGAACGCCTGGGTGGCTCAGTTGGTTGGGCGGCTGTCTTTGGCTCAGGTCATGATCCCAGCGTCCTGGGATCGAGTCCCACATTGGGCTCCTTGCTCGGCCGGGAGCCTGCTTCTCCCTCTGCCTCTGCCTGATGCTCTGTCTGCCTGTGCTCGCTCTCTCTCTCTCCCTCTCTCTCTGACAAATAAATAAATTTTTTAAAAAAATAAATGAAAAAATTACTAAACCAAAAACTGACAAGAAAACTCTAAAGACACCAAGAAAAAGCACAGTAAATAAAGAACAAAGTAAGCCCACATATATAACTCACAATAAATGTAACTGCACTTTTGAAATTGCAGACATTTTTAAAAATTTAAAGACCAAAAAAAAATCCAGTTATAGATGGTTTAATAAAATATATAGAAAGGAAAATTACCTAATTGATTTAATAGTAATGTTATAATAAGAGATCATCTGGGGGCGCCTGGGTGGCTCAGTGGGTTAAGCCTCTGCCTTTCGCTAGGGTCATGATCTCAGGGTCCTGGGATCAAGTCCCACATCGGGCTCTCTGCTCGGCAGGGAGCCTGCTTCCCCTTCTCTCTCTGCCTGCTTCTCTGCATACTTGTGATCTCTGTCTGTCAAATGAATAAATAAAATCTTTAAAAAAAAAGAGAGAGAGATACATCTGGAAAATACAGATGTGGAAAACAGATACAGAAAAAAGACATATGCAAAATCTAGTTTTATTTTGAATAGCAATAGTAATAAAAGAAAAATAGACTATGAGCCACAAGAATATTATTGAAAATAAAGAAGTTCATAACTTAATAATTAAAGGACAAATTCACTCAGAAGACATAACAATAAACTCATATGCACCTAATAACAGTATCAAAATATACAAAGCAAAAATTAACAAAATTATGAACCATAATTGGTATCACAATCTTAGAGATTAATTTTAATGTACCATATCATCTAATAGAGAAAACAGCCAAAAAACTTGGCAATTCTATTAAAGATCTGAACAGCATAATTACAAATTTAATCTAGTGTGTGTGTGTGTGTGTGTGTTCTGTGTATGTGCACATGTGCCTGTATAAAATTCTGCACCAAAAAGAGAATATATAATCTTTTTCAAGCAAGTGTGGAAAACGCAGTTTAAAAATGACCATAGAATTAGGTGATACACCACTAAATTCTGCTCGTAAAACCAATATTACACTGTATATTAACTAACTAAAATTTAAACAAAAATAAACAAGGAGCACATATTAAACCACAGAGAATATCCCAATCAATATCAAAAATCAGTATCAGGCCTATCTAAACAAAATATAATAAAATATGAATAAAATAAAAAATAACCACATATCTCTATATGTTTACGAACTATAAACTACCACTGTAAATAATTATTGGACTAGAATAATAAAAATCACAAGGTGGGGGTTGTCTGTGTGGCTCAGTGCGTTAAAGGACCAACTCTTGATTTAGGCTCAGGTCTTGATCTCAGGTCATGAGATTAAGCCCCATATCAGGCTTCACACTCAGCTCAGAGTCTGCTTGAGAGATTCTCTCCCTCTTCCTCTGCCCCTCCCACTGCACATATACTCTCTCTAAAAAAGAAACATACAAACAAATAAAATCCTTTCTAAAAATCACAAGGAAATTTAAAAATACTGAGAACTAAACAATAGTGAAAACTTAACATATCAAAACTGTACAATGCAACTAAAGTAGGACAGAGCATAGTATTTCTAGCCTTCAATACATATATTGCCATCCTTCAAAGATATACCCATTTGGATCACAAGAAACCAACTTTAAGAAGAGTTTCTTTTAATATTCTTATTCCAGCTCATGAGGCATTTCTTTGATTCCATGAAGACTAAATTGGATTTTATACACATCAGTGGCTGAGTGCCCCTGATGAGATACATCAGTTTTCTTTCTAGCTTTACCACTGATATTGGTGGGTTTAGTTCTTCTCTCAGAATATAATGGTTTGTCAATTGATAACAATAATGACTTCACGCAGTTTCGTAGGAAACTACAATTTCATCTGCATCCCTTCCCTGAATTCTTTAGTCTCTGTCATGCTCTTTATTGCAATTTGCAATAAAAATGAATTTACATGAACTTAGAATTATCATGACTATGCATTGTACCAGTCTTAAATGTCAGTTTATCATAGCTTTGAATTTAGTGAAAACAAGGAAATAGCCATATTTAGGAGAAACTGATGAAGAGAAATGGCTTATTAGGAGCTATAATAACTAAATAATAATAATAATAATAATAATAAATAAAGGAGTCATAATAACTAAAATAAACTATTGAAAGAGTTTTGTCCATTTTAATAAGACTGATGTCATTTTAGTGTAAGGGTATGCCAATTTTAGAGCAGAGTTCATAAAAATATTCATCACTGAAATTATTGAAAGTAATATTAAATATGTTTTCAACTATAAGTGTTCTTTCAGGGATTAACTACACTTGTAAGGTGGGAGTCGACATATTAGAAAACAAGTAAAATCAAAAACTAACGAGCTAAGCTCTAAATTCAGGAATGGAGGGGCACCTGGGTGGCTCAGTGGGTTAAAGCCTCTGCCTTAGGCTCAGGTCTTGATCACAGGGTCCTGGGATTGAGCCCCACATGGGGCTCTCTGCTCAGCAGGGAGCCTGCTTCCTCCTCTCTCCTCTCTCTCTGCCTGCCTCTCTGCCTACTTGTGATCTCTTGTCTGTCAAATAAATAAATAAAATCTTTTTAAAAAATAAAATAAATTCAGGAATGGAAAAAAAAAAATACAAGCCAATAAAGTAGGAGTAACTAAATAATAAAGAGAAGGAAGTGATAAACTAGAAACCAATCAAAATCCAATTCTTTGAAAAAGTATAAAATTTATAAACTTCTGAGAATTTGGTCAAGGTAAAAAAAATAACAGTATTAGGAATAAAAAGGCAGAATAATAAATGCAGATAAAGTAGATATTTTTAAATAGAAAATAACTTCCTTCCCATAAATTTAAAAACTCAAATGAAATGATGACTTCCCAGAAAAATAAAAACACAAATACTAAAGTTGACTGAAGAAGAAACAGATAAGCCAAATAGAACTATGTTCTTTAAAAGCAACTGAATCACTGATGAAAATCTATCCACATACAAATCAAATTCACTTGGTTTTACAGGTGAATTTTTACAACCCTACAAAGAACAAACACATTTATACAAAAAGTTCTTTATATGATTTTAGGGCTTCATAATATGTGAAAGAATTGTTTTTTTTAAAATGTATCCCATTGATGATAATTATTGTCATGGTGGAAGTTGCTACAGAGAGTAACATTTTTGGTGAAAACTTACCTGTTATTCTTTGAAAAGATAAGAAAATATTCCTCTGTTAGAGTGATAAAATTCTAGAAGGCACCTGAAATGATCTTGAAAAGAATACCAGAAAGCTGTTGTAGTCATCTTTCACCCTTTGGTTAGCCCAAAGGGAAAAGATGGAAACTTTGAGACAAAAAGAATCAAAACTCTTAGCTTAAGGACAAACACATGACGTCAGGAAGACTTAGCTTCAGAAGTGTTCACAAACAGGTGAAGATCATGAGCTTCACCCCCTGACCAACCAGCTGCTGCTTGAGGAAAACCAAATACAACAAAGAGAAACAGATCAAGGGCAAGGGTAGGTTCTTCTAAGAGATGGAGATCTCAGGTGATACAGATAGGTATCAACTGAAGAAACTACCTGGTTTCATATTTCAAATCAGGACAGACTGGAGCCCAGAGGAGAAACCCTCATGGACCAAACTCTGTTGCCTTTTCCCTACAACAATACTACAACGTATTTAATGTCAAGACAACAGGGTAGAGGGAAGTGGAAAATTCTGCATCCTAACCCCAAATTTAGGTATAAAGGAAATGAAAAGGACAGGATTCATGCTGACACCTGGAAGAGGAAAACAGGCCAGCTCAGGACTACAAGATAAGTGAGGGGACATTTGGGAAACCACTGAGGACAAAGAAGGGAGTCCTGCTGCTTTAAACAGCAGGGACCCAATGCTCTATCCCTTGACTTCGAAGAGAGGTAGAACACATACCCAAGTTCACTCAAGTTTAGGACAAATCCCACTGATCCTCTTCATGGGGAAGGAAATCAGAGAAGACCCTCTTAGAATACTCCAAGAAATTTTTCTCTTTCTAATTATTTGGCTACCTATTATTCTAAGCTGCAGAACTCCATCCCTGTGTATAGGATTTACCAAGCAAGGTGTGCATTTATAGCTGTAAAAAAAAAAAATCAACAGTTACTCAAAATATAAATATTCAAAATAAAGAACAATACAGGTTCACATGTGTAAGGATCTAAGTGAAAAACAAGGGACTGTTTCTCGCCAAAATTTTAAAAACTATTCAAAGTTGTACTAAATTCTATGTTCTTTTATTTATTTTTATTTTTTTCTTCTTTTATTTATTTAACCTACTTCACATGTGCAACCACATTATCATTTCTTTTAAACCAAATAATTCAGAAATTGAGTTTCCCTGATAATCAAGTTAAAACAATAAGAAGGTGAATCATTCAACACTCTGCCAGAAATTCACTTGCTCACTTTTTTATTTTATTTTATTTTATTTATTTGACACAGAGAGAGTGTGAGAGAGGGAATACAACCAAGGGGAGAGGGAGAGGGAGAAGCAGATTTCCCACTGGGCAGGGAGCCCAATCCACATGGGGGCTCCATCCCAGGACTCTAGGACCATGACCTGAGCAGAAGGCAGATGCCTAATGACCGAGCCATCCAGGCGCTCCGCACTTGCTCACTTCTGACTGCAATATTTCTAAGATTATATTGTGCTGCGATCTAGCAAACCATGCTGAATTGACCGTCTGGCATGATTTAAACCTCCCACGGAGGTGACTCGGAGCCTCCGTTTGGGGCAACCTGTTACCTTTGTTCAGTTTAATCACTAGCAATGTGTCTCCATGTTCTCTGCGGCAGGTAAGTTCAGGTACACTTGGTTCAGGGCATAAAATTGCCCCAAATAGAAACCATGGCATTTCGCATGAGTTAACACATCTGTTATCTCATCACCTCAAGTCCCTGGCACAGCTCAATTCATCATCCTGCCTCGAATATAAGCAAATTAAATCATATAAGTCACCCCAAAGTAAGTTTTCCGGTGCAAAAGTTAAGAATGACTAGATACTGCTGAATGGGCTGGAAAGGTATCCCTCAGTACAAGGACAGTCTTCCCCAAAGCCAACAGAAAGTTAAGGGCCTAGGGGAGAAGGTGGGGGTATCTGCCTCTAAGGACAGACAGAGCTGCAGCAGGAGGATAGGGCTGGACTATATATATATAGGAAGAACCTAGGAAACACCACAAGGATCAGCTTTTGGGATTCTAAAACCACACTTTCCACTCTGGGAACAATATCCTTCAACCCACCCTGGCAGTCTCTACTCGGGTCTGTCTGCTCAAACCGGGTCTCTCTGCTCAAACCCTTCTGGTTCGGAGACATGAACATTATTTCTATTTCTGCGTCACATACAGATGCAGGAGAGAAAGAGGAGATAGTAGCCAGTGAAGCTGAGAATGGCAGCGGGGGAGGGTGGTGGGGGGAGGTTACCTAAAAGATTGGGAGAACAGCAAGTGCCAAGGAACATTAAAAAAAAAAAAAAAAAAAGTGCCCATGGGCAGATCAATACACCTATGAACTCAAGCCTTTTGATACCATACAATTAACAGAGTAAGGTCCAACAAGATGAATAGATCAAGATAGAAAAGAACAAGTATGAGAAAGAGAATAAGAGCACTTGGAAAAAGCTGAGCCTAGAACAGAAACAGAGAAAGGCAGGAGGTAGCCCAGCACAATGGAAAAGGAAACACAGTGCCAGAGCACCCCATGAGGTTACTGCCATTCCTCCTCCACTCCTCCTAGTGATGACATTATTCTGCACTTACCTATGCCCAGGATTTTCTAAGAATGTTAAACATAGGCAGTCTCATTTAATCCTCCTGACAAAACAAGCCTCCAGGAGAGACACGAAGATGAGACATCAGACAGACCTGGGTGGAATTCTGGCTCCCCCCACCTACCAGCAAGGGAACCTCCCCACTTCTGCTTCGCTGTATAGGAAACAGGGTAATCATACCTAACCAGGATGGTTGTGAAAATTAGGGATAATGAACTTAAGAGCCTACCAGCGGCTGTTATTAGTGTAATTAATTAGATTAACATAATCAGGAGCGAAGATCAAAACAAAGAGTTGTAATTGAATAGAAATGGCAACCAAGAAGCAGTCATGGAAACAGGGCACAAATGCACCAGGCCAGTGATGGAGGCTGGGAGAGAGAGAGTCCAGGAGCCTGCATTTGGGTCCCCACTTTGTATGTCTGTGGGCAACTCACATCAACTCTCTGGAGCTTCAGTTTCCACCTCTACCAAGTGTGTGTGTGTGTGTGTGTGCACACGCGCGCGGGGTGGGGGGTATTAATAACTGTCCTTCCCATGCGGTAGGGCTGTTGTGAGGACCATGGGAGGACATAGCACCTGAGTTTATTATTACAGGCAACGAATTTATGCAAATACACATACCTACTTGATAGATGGGGAAATCCATTTCCTCTGTTTCCATTTCTCAGGTGGAATTAAAACATGCAACTAGCACAACCATGTCAAAGCCAGGCAATGGGAGACTGCAAAGTCATTAAACATTATGTGCCTCCTTTGGTCATCATTAATAGAATCTAATTAATTTAATCTGACATCAGGCTTGCCTACCCAAATTTCCACCATCGTATAAACCCATCTCTTTGGACTGCTTTGGGCTTTCCCCCCTATTTATGCCTCTGTTTATTCCTCTCTAGAACATTATTCCCTTTCTTCTCCAACTGACTATATCCTGGTCATCCTTGAAAATACCATTTAAATGCTTCTCTTGCATAAGGAAGTGATTTCTGCCTCCCTACACTGCCATATTATCTTTTCAAAATTTGTCACACTACTTAGCACTTTCCTGTACTAAGGTCACAGGTGCGTGTGCGTGCGGCACCTCTCCCACCAATCAATAAGCTGGAGGATGACAGGCAAGGTGTCTTCAATCCTTTATGGAGACCTATCTCACCACACAGCACGGGATCTTTCCCAGGACAAATACTGAAGACATATGCAATAATGCAAACATTCTCTCGACCTAATAACTTCTTTGAATCTTTACAACAGTAGTTGATACATTTTAAAATGAAAAAAGTACTTAAAATATGAAGTCAAAATAATGCAAAGCCCCATGATCGCAACAAAAGTTTATGGGGGTGGGGGGGGTGGAGAATGAAGATGAGAAAATACCTTCTGAGCTTCTGTTTTCCAAATGAGAGTTAAAGAGATAGCTGGAAAAGGGGGTTAGTGGTCTTTAAATATGCATCTCATTTCATTGGCCTCAGTCGCCTAAGAAAAAGCTTCCCGGAGAGTGACAGCCTCAGCTCAAAGGAGGGCGGAGACAGGGTGTTCCTGTCACAGCTGCAGGCTCTCAGTTGTCCCAGGTCCCCTCCCAGGCACTTCATTAGTCAGGTGCATGGCAGGGTCTGTGTCTTGGCCCAGGCGCCTCTTTCTTCTCAGAGCATCCAAGGCTTTGACTGTTAAAACCTCTGCACTAGCTTGCGCCTCTCTCCCAATGACAGGACTAAACCTCAGCCCACTGCCCTCCTCCCTCAGTAAACAGGTCTCTGCTTTGGCAGAGGGCTGTACCACTTGGCGTCTGAGGCAAAAGTAAGGAGCAAGTCACTGAGTTTGGATGGGCTCATGGTCTGGGGGCTATTTCAAGGCCAATGTCCACTTCAGAATCAAAGCCTGAAAATGCTCCTCCCAGGGTCCCTTTCGACTCAGACGCCCACCCGAGCTTCCCCACCCGATCGCCCTCACCCCAGCTGGAGGGTCCAGCTCGCTCACCTATCTTAGCCAGGGAGGCCAGCAGGATCCACAAGGTGATCTCGAAGGGGATCTGCACGTGAGGGTAATCCAGGGTGAACACTGGCAGTCGACTCTCCTCGAACGGCGTCGTTCCGGGAGCCACCACGCTCGCGGGGCTGGGCGGCCTGGAGCTGGAGCCCATGGCTCTCGACGCGTCCAGCAGGGTCTCAGCCAGGGTGGCCGCCGGCCCCGCCACCTGCAGGAGCAACAGCAGCAGCAGTGGCTGCGGCGGCGGCCGCAGGCTCCGCCCGGTGCTCGTGAGCTCCATGGGTCGACTCCCCGAGCCGCCGGCGACCCCGAGCTCGGCCCTCCGTGCGCTCAGCGCATCGCTCCCCGGGCAGCGCCGCCCGCTCCGCCGCGCACAGTGCGGAGCAGAGATCCTCTGCCCGCCGCCTGCCGCGCAGCCGGGTCGCTGCAGCCGACGGCTGCGAACGGCCACACCGCCGGGCCAGGCGCGCACCCTCGGCCACCCTCAGCCGCCCTCAGCCGCCGGCCGCCGACCCATGCCCGGTGCGCCGCTCGCGGGCCGCAGCTGCAGGCCCTGCCCGGGGCGGCCCGGGGGCGGGGGCCGGAGCGGGGGCGGGGCAGGCGCGGCGCCCCGGCCGCGGGGCGGGAGGACGCGAGCACGGGGCGGACGCGCCGCGCACCTGCCCGAGCCCGCGGGCGACGCGGGGCCGCGCTCCCCTCTCGCCGGCACCGCGCGCCCAGACCCCCCACCCCCGGAACCAGCCAGCTCTGGGCGGAATCGCGCAAGGTGGCCGGAGCTGTCCCCGCCCCGGAGGCAGCGTCGGGCGTCCCTCCAGCGAAGGGGCCGGCGCGACCCACGCGTCGCGGCCTTACCCCCCTCCCCCGCAGGCACCTCCGAGGGGACGCGGCTGCGCTGGCCACGCGGGGAGGCGGCGTAGGCTCGGGGTCGGGAAGGGAAGCCGGGCCCCGCGGGGGTGGGGGAGCTCTCGGCCGGGCCCGGGAGCTGAGGAGGCCGGGACACACTGTGGAGCTGTGTGGAGGGTACAGAAAGTTGAGAAAAGCCTCATTTTGTTCCCCTTCTTAGGGTTATCAAGTCGCGGACTGTACGGGGCATTCTGTCTGCGCGCCGAAACTGCCTGTGCGGGACGCCGTGTTCCCACGCTCCCACGGAATCGTTTCCTTTCTCCCTCCACCTTGTCCTGGTCTCACTCCCTGTCCCACCGTCGCTTCCCCCTTTTTTCCCCGTCCCCGGTCACGAAAAAGAAAAAAAAAAAAATCTCTGTTTTTCAGGCTTAGAGGTGCACATGTCCGAGAGCAACAGAAATATAATTATTTCGTGAAAAGCCAGTGATTTGCCTAGCTCAGATTGACTTGCTCCGCTAATTACAGGACGGCTTGTGGTTGGGAAAGGGAAGGAAAGGGAGCGCGAATCTCCTTCTGGATCTGAAAGAGCTTCCAGAGCCAACCGCCGCCCCCCCCCCCCACTCACCCCCGCGTTCGGGGCGCAGGCTTCTTACAAGGGAGTCTTAGACTTCCCTGGTTGCAGTCTTCTAGTCCCAGCATCTTTATCAGCACAAACTGAAACGAACGTAAAAGCAGACCGGTTGTCACTCAAATAATTGAAACAATTTTCCCTTCGATATTTAGGAAATAAAATGCTTCTCTTTTTTCAAATTTTTTGAATGTCAAAACACGACTGCTACTATTAAGCACTCGCATTTCAAAATTTCAAGCAGATTTCTTTTTTCAAAGTTCTGACATAGGGAATCCATGAGATGTCAGCAGAGCACACAAGAAAAACGAAGAAAAAAAGAAAAAAAAAGAAAACACTCTCCACCTGAATAGATGCGTATAAGGAAAACAGTCATCTTCAGACTTTGAAATTAATGGACGAGTTCAGAATCAAATGAGAGGATTCTAGGAGAAGACACAGAGTACCTCACTTAATATTTTATAAAGCGTTAGTGTCTCAAAAGTGCAACAAAACTTAATGTACAGATGTCCTATCTTCTTAAAAAGAATCATTGAGCCAACCAAAAATCTGCCTCCCTATCTAAATTCACTAGAAATCTTCATTAAAGATATGTGTTTGGGGGGGGAGGGGCGCGTGTGGCTGCGTGGCTCAGTTCTTAAGGGTCTGCCTTCTGATCAGGTCCTGATCCCAGCGACCTGAATCCAACTCTGCATGGATCTCCCTACTCAGAGGGAAGCCTGCCTCTCCCTCTCCCACTCCCCCTGCTTCTGTTCCCTCTCTTGCTGTGTCTCTGTCAAATAAAGAAAAATTAAAAAAAAATTTTTAAAGATATGTTTTGTAATCCCCGAAAGCAGCAGCAAATAATAACTTTGTAAAATTGTGTAGCTGTACATGGGAAGCTCCATGCAAGGCACTATATCTGTATTTTTGGTCAATGATCACAAAGCCCCAAAGAGATAAACATTCTTATACCCATTTTGTAAGTGAAGAATTGTAGATGCAGAGATGTTTAAAAACAAACAAACCAGCAAACAGATGTATCCAAATTTACAAATCAAATCAGGGTCTAGAAGGAATTTAAATCAGCCTATCCATGCCAACACTGGTTTCAGCACACCCTCTGGCTGGGGACCAGTTTTCTCAAGCTCTTTTAAATATAACGGTGGAGAACTATTTAGGGATTGTCCCCCCAAAAGCCATAGCAGAATAAAGTTTTATTTGCAGTAAGCAAGTCAGGCCAGTTTTATAAGTTTGGTGAAATAATAGTAGGGCAAGGGTACATTTGGACAATAATTTCTAGGAGTTTGAGTACAAATAATGCTTTCAAGAATGATTGTGCATCAGGGGTGCCTGGGTGGCACAGTTGGGTGGGTATCTGACTCTTGGTTTCAGCTTGGGTGGTGATCTCAGGGTCACGAAGTTGAGCCCTGTGTCAAGCTCATCGCAGAGCCAACTTTAGATTCTATTTGCCCCTCCCCATAAGTCCGTTTGTGTTTGTGCTCTCTCTCTCTTTCTTCCCCTCTCTGAAATAAACAAGTCTTTTAAAAAATATTTTAAAAAAGGAAGATTGTGCATCATAAGCAAGAAGATGAATGACAGATCTACATTTTTGGGATCTTACTGCCCAGAGTAACTGTAGAAATTATAGACTCTAGCATCACTTTACTTTTATAAATCTATGTTAATGTAGTTAAAGACTAACAAATTTTTCTTACATTTAGAAAAGTGTTCTTTTATATAAATGGAAGATGAAAGACATAGTTTTAAAAACAGTCTTTTCATCGTTCCCCGTAACCAAATAAGAAAGAATTAAGCTATGCCCCCATGTTGAGGAGGAGCT
The DNA here is from genome assembly GCA_004024625.1 of Mellivora capensis. Classification (NCBI taxonomy): domain Eukaryota; kingdom Metazoa; phylum Chordata; class Mammalia; order Carnivora; family Mustelidae; genus Mellivora; species Mellivora capensis. The sequence goes on along the minus strand of PISX010001677.1, from coordinate 5,255 downwards.
GGATGAGCCATTTTTCATCTAGGAGCCCCACATCTAGGAGCTCATGCCCTGAAAGTGATAACACCACCTATTACTGTCCCTCTTAAATGAATGAAGGCAAGATCACATCTCTATCAGGTTAAAATCCTTCCATGACTTTTCAGTGCCACTTGGAAAGATTAAAATCCTACAATGACTTGTATTTGACCTCTGATTTGACCTCTGCCTTTCACTCCCACTACTTTACGCCCCCACCCCCACTACCAATGCTTTATGAACTCTAACCAAATCTCCAGGCTCCCTTTCACCTCAGGACCTTTGCACATTCTGTTCTTTCTCCTCTCTGCCCTTCACCTTGTTAATTCCTCCTAGGGTCTCTCTGCTCAAAGGTAACTGATTCGAGGGTCTTACCTGGCACCTGCCTTCCTATTTTATGTCCTCTGATATCAGTCCATACTTTTCTGTCTTAGCATTTAATCATCCCACTTTACCCCCACTAGAGTGAAAGCTCTGTGAAGGTAAGGATGATCAATTTGATTCCCTTGTTTACCCTTAGTTCCTAGCACAGCGCCTAGAATAGAATAAATGCCACTTAGTAAGTATTGTATGGATGACAGCTCTTCTGCCTTGGAGATATGGGCCACAGGCCTTTCCGGTGGGTGAATCAGTGGCAGGACAGACATGAAGAGTTCCACCTGAAATACTTCCCTCCAACAATCCCTGGTTCATATTTTAGGATCTCACATCTCCTTTTTTTCTTTCCACCCAAATACTTTGAACATGACAGGATTTCTAAGTATACACATTATAATTACCTGATTTGAGACTGACCTTCACATCGTAGCACAGATATGCTTACAAGGATCTTATGAACCCTATCCGAGAAACTGGTGAATCGTTTTCTCTGCCCGCTGATCTGGAGTGGTCTCTTGGAATATCGGAATATCAGTGTATGTAATGGAATCCTGTTAAGGTTGTAACTCCTTCATAATGCAGTCATAAAGCTGGACAATAGCTCTGGCATCGTTAACACTCACAAAGGACTTGGGAATTAAGAGAAAGGGCACACAAAAAAAAAAAAAAGAGAGAGAGAGAGAAAGTGCACCTTAAACAATAAAAACGGGAGCTCTGCTGGGAAGATCAAGATCATGGCCAAGTGCAAGGCTGTTTTTCAATCTCCGCCTCCTGCCCTGGAAAGCTCTGGAGGATCTGGGATTTAACTTGGTGGATTGCCACACAGAACTGGGAGCTTCGTGAGGTTGTTAAGTGTGTGTGAAGGAGCAAGCTGGGATCCCTATGTACTGGTGGACAACTCCAGGAGGCTGTGGATCACTCCTATTTGTCAGACAGAGGTCCAGTGGAGGCTGACCAAGAGGAGGCAGTTGTCCATAGGTTGCAGTGGCTCCCCTCCACCACAGCGTGGCGCCCGTCCTCTCCCCACACGCAGCAGCTGGGGGATCCCTGCCGCTGTTGTGTGCTTGCTCCAGAGAGGGAGCCTCGAAGGGCTCCACTGTTAGGTACTAGAGTCCCTCCTAATAGAAAAGACTTAGAACTGACGTTTCGCACTATGTATTTTCTATGTATTTTTATAACAGAGTCATATTTTAACTTCTCCTTTGTAATCTGCGTTGTACAACTACTGACCCTTACTTTTGTAGTGACATTTCTAGTCAAAACCGTTGCCTCTGAAAAGTCAGCACTCGTAGTACCCTGGACCTGAAAGTTACCGTATTTGGAAGTGTTCACGTCTAAAGTAGCTTCGTTTTTGTTTTGTTTTTAAAGACAGTCCTCAGCAAAAGTCTGGAGCCCTCTTCTCAAAGATCTGTGCTAACTGGGCTTATGTCGTGGTGTGAGTGTTTGATTATGTGCATGAGATGGAATTCTTCTCTCTCTTTTTAGCCAGAGACACTTGTTTCGTCTCAGTGGAGAAATGCTTTGCTGTCTGAAAAGCTACTTTCTGCAAAGTGAAGGTTAGTAAGAGGGGTACTCTGAATGTTGGAATCTCCTGGTATATTTAAAAATAAGACTCTGTCTCTAGATAGCCAACCACGAAGCTTTTCAGAGCCCCGGCTTTCCTGTGTGAAAGAAAAGACTTGGGATAATGAACTTTATGTTTCTTTCTTAAAGGCTTAAATAAAATCTAGAATGTGAATGCTACACATCTGTGTAAAAGAGACACACACCTACATCCTGTGTCATCCTCCTCAGGCCCCAAGACATCAGGTGTGGATAAGAGGCTCCCTTTCCTTTAAACTCTGTTGTGTGATGTCTCAATTCTGATATGCAGTGCACTCAGAAAGTGAAAAGACAACCTCCTGGGAACTTCCGAATAGTATCTCATTATTACATATAAGGCACACCCATTCACCAATTCAACAAATATTTATAAAGTGAGCCTGGGCAGTTGCTAAACACCTGCTACAAAAAGTCTCTTTGTATCGTTGGGGGCCCAATAAATAAGAGAATTTCACGGGATTGTAGGGGAGGGAAAATCATTTTTTTTCTACCCTTCTGAGTTTTTAGCTGAGACCCCTGTAATAAAAAGTTAACAAGAGAGAAGCAGAAGCTTATTAACATGGCTGCCTTGTTCAAACATGGAAGCTAAGTAAGTATCTCTCCAAGGTGGTGTAGAATTCAGGATGAACTACCACCTTTGTAGGAAAGGGGAGGGGAAAGGATTAAGAAAGATGAATGGGCCCTTAGAATAATAGATGAGAGATGATAGTTCATGTCACAGTTTGTCTGGTGTCAACTTCTAGTCCCCTTTCCCATGACAAGTCAATCTTTCCTAGTGGATGAAATTCCTGGGAAGATGTATGACAGCCGACTTCCTTTTGGAGAATCTGTCTTTAGGCAGAAAAAGAGAGTTTGGAGAAAGCCTCTCCTTGTACCTGCTGTTTTTCAAACATCCACAGCTCAAACTAATCAATCTACCCAAGTGGCATACTTGAGGGTAGCACGTTCATTCCACTGCTCTTCAGGATCATGGAGGAATGCCCTCAAAAAATGTATATTTTTCTATAGTATTCTAGAATGTAATTAATAGCTCACCATACTGGAAATAAAAATGTGACCAAACCCAAACCTGGAAACAAAGGAGGTGCCATATAAAACACCAATCTTGGGGCTCCTGGGTGGCTTAGTCAATTAAGTGGCTGTTTTAGGCTCCAGTCATAATCCCAGGGTCCTGGGATAGAGCCCTATTGGGCTCCCTGCCCAGCGGAGAGCCAGCTTCTCCATCTCCCTCTGCCTGCCGCTCTGCCTACTTGTGCTCTCTCTCTTTCTCTATCTCTGTCAAATAAATAAAAATCTTTTAAAAAATTTTTTAAAAACTTAAAAAATAAAACACTAATCTCCACCCAACCATCTTCATCCACTTCCTACTGCTCTTTGATCTGAACTAACTCCTTAAAGTTTTTGAGTTTAATTTATCTCTCCAAAGGTCACTGTAAAGGCATGCTTGCACAGATCTTATTTATTAAAGATTCACTCTGAGAAAATCTCATCAGCCGCATCCAATGTGAAGTCTGGCCCACACTGTTCAGAGGGCTGTTTCTCTGGATTCTCAGTGCTTCCCCAAGGCAAAACCGAGTGTGTATACCTCTGAGTCTCCATTCTCCCTTCTACAGTTCTCTTTATCAGCCTTAAGACTTGAAAATTTCTTAAGGAGACACCATTTGTTTAAAATTGAATGTGTACTCCATTATGCCCTATTTTTGACCCATTTTTTATTCATCCATCCATTAATTTATTTGTCCAACCAAACCTCAAGTATTTATTTAGCTTTTTGAGACTCTAGTAGAGTGCTAAGCATTCATTAGGGCAGGAAATAGAGATAGACTATATGAATCTTGCCCTTGAGAACTATATACCATGAGAGAATCAATAGAATATCCACAGCGGACATTTACAGGTCACATGCCATGAGACAGGCTGTTTCTCAAAGACTCTACCTACCATCTCATTAAATACTTTTGATACCTTAAAACTATAGATGTTATTAATAGACCCCATTTCACAAATGAGGAAAATGATAGACAGAAGTTATGTAACTGGTCCAAGCTCACCAAGCCAGTGAAGTTTTGAATACAGATAATTCGACCCTAGAAGCTATACCAGACACTGCGCTATAGAACAATGACGATGGTGCTAATGGTGGTGATGATTATAATGGTGATCGTGGTGAGAATGACGGTAACGATCGTGATGGGTGGTGGTGATGATGATCATGGTGATGACGGTGAGGGAGGCGATGAAGGACAGGGATAATGATGATGATGGGTGGGGATGGTGATGTCAATTATGCTGTCAACACGAATGGAGAGCCTTTAGTAGGTTTTCTTCACTTACTGGTACCCAACCATCCTACATGATGAGTATTTCTTCCCCAACAGCCCATTTAGATAGAGGAAATGTGAGGCTCCCCGAAGTGTAAAAAAATAAATAAATAAATAAATTGATCAAAAGCTATTCAGCCTCCAAGTGACAGAGCTGAAATGAGAACAGAAATTTCTTTCTAGGCTTGTATTCTTTCCAGGAATAAACAGTCATAAGAGTGTCTCCAATGTGATAGAAGCCCCAGACGAAATAAATATCAAAGGTTATGGAATTCAGAAGTGAGGATCCAGGAAGAAATAGGGGCCTTAGCACCAAGGGCCCTGAAGGCCCTGACAAGGACACTGACATTTACACTAACATGGGAAATCTTTTGAAAAGTTTGAACAGAAATAAATGAGACGATCTGACTTTTGTTTTAATGGGATTCCTCCAGTTCTTGTCGTGAGAATGAAGTTTAGGAGAGCAAGGACAAAAGCAGCGATGCAAATTAGGAAGCTTTTAAAATAAGCCAGATGACAGATGATGCTAAATTGTGTCCACCTAGGGGCAGTAGAATGAACATTATTACCTGAAAGATCAGCTTGGAGGGTGTGAGAAAAAGAAGAATCTGGGTTAACTGTACCCTATCTTCTCTGAGCCAAGGAGAAAAAAAAAAAAAAAAATGGAGTGGCTTTAAGAAAGTTCTGGGGATGGGCGCCTGGGTGGCTCAGTGGGTTAAAGCCTCTGCCTTCGACTCCGGTCATGATCTCAGGGTCCTGGATCGAGTCCCACATCGGGCTCTCTGCTCGGCAGGGAGCCTGCTTCCTCCTCTCTCTCTCTACCTGCCCTCTCTGCCTACTTGTGATCTCTCTCTGTCAAATAAATAAATAAAAATCTTTAAAAAAAAAAAAGAAAGTTCTGGGAGGGGCGCCTGGGTGGCTCAGTGGGTTAAAGCCTCT